>JADRCD010202307.1:0-17894 GCA_019843815.1 Montemys delectorum | reverse complement strand
CTCTCTCTCTCTCTCTCTCTCTCTCTCTCTCTCTCCTCTCTGTATATCCTATTTGAGTTACAGCCCAAGCAAGGGCAGTGTCTGAATCTCAACTCAACTAAACTTACTCTCCCAGACAGTAAGACTGACTGTTGCTTTACTTATGGGTAGCCTAACCTCATTCCTCTGGTTTTAAGGTAAAAACCCTCAGCATCCCCATTCATAGACTTCTCCCTACATTTTGGTAACACCCCATGCAGACCAAAATGGCAGTCTTAAATACTTTCTCCAATAACCAAACAGAAGCACAAATACTGCACCATTTCTCTCTTACCCCTGACACTCTGAGACAAATTTCATTGTCCATTGGTGGGCAAAACACTTGTTGCAGTGAACAAAAGAAAGAAATCCGATTTTCCGTGACCACAGGCATTGCGTTTATACTTCTGGGATTGTAAAGCTCTTTGTTTTTGTTTGTTTTATTTTTTAGGTAGGACCACATGGATCCTATGCTGGCCTATGTCTCACTTACTATGTAGTGGAAGCTCGTCTTGAAATCCAGATGTTCCTTATCCCATATCCACAGTGCTGTGATTGCAAGTATGTGCCACCATGCCTGCCTGAAGAGTTCTCTTGGTCATGCTTCTTTTGGGCTGGGGTTTTGTTTTTGTTTTTGTTTTTATTTTTATTTTTATTTTATTATTTTTTTTCTTTTTTTTTCAGAGGGGAAACTGAGAAAGGAGATATCATATGACATGTAAATAAAGAAAATATCTAATTGATAAAAAGAAAAAAAAGTTTTTGATAGCCTCGTTCTTCATGTGTGGATGCCAGGGAAAGACTTCATAAAGTAGAAGTTTCTGTAAAGGGTCAGACTTTTATCATTGCCATCTTCTTAGACCATGAGATCTCTGGGGCAATGGAACTCTAACCACCATTGCAGCACAAAGGATGAAGCTCAGATGTGTGAGCTAAGAAGCAAGACTAGGTTTGGTTGTGTAGAGGAGTTTGGGATTCCTGGGCTTGACAAACCCAGGTGTCAATGGTTAGAATCATTGACTCTTTTTGCTTGCACAGTTTCTTCTTCAGTGTCTTTATTTTCTTAATGAAAACATGATTAGTTTAAATAGACTTCTCCTTTTATAATTGTCATATAAAATTGTCCTTTTGTGTGGCAAGAACACTGAGTCATATTAAGTCTACAGAATTACCTTCATCAATTTGAATAGTATCTTTGGCTTTCCTTGGAAAATGTGTCAACACACTCATTTGATGAAATGCTGTTTTACAAGCCACAAATCTATACTGTGTATTCTTCAAAGCACAGCATAGAAAGGAGTTCATTTCCCTTTAGCATGGCAAAGTATAAGTGGAATGAGAACAACCCAGGCATCTAATAGTGAGCCATTAATCCTACAGGATATGAATCTGCTCCAAATGTCAATGTGTGTCCTGCAGAAGGAATAACTAGTATTGTTAGATAAATAATAATAGAGGAATCTAGAAATTTGCAGGTTTTGAGAATGGAGACATCTCATCAAGCCTTGATGCAATTGGCTTACTGTGAATTTGGAAAACTTATTTTGCTACCTTTCCTCTGTTTAAATAGTATTCACACTCACTTTAGAAGGCAGTGCTGAGAATTAAAAATATTTCACATAAGGCTATCCAGCATTATAAGCATTCAGCCATGATCCATCGTCATCTACCTGAGATCCTCAGCATTGTTCCCTCTCATTGCCTTAAATCTAAGCCCAGCTTTGGACTCTCTGTAACCAGGAGTCTGGAGAAGACAAATATCACTTCTAAGTGGAAATATTTAATGTGGTATGGTTTCTTTTTAATGGCAATTGGGGAAAGCTGAGTTAATATGGAAATGCTAGTCTTGCACAGTGAGCCAACATTTGGCAAAGCACTGATCTGCAGAAGATATATGCTCTGAACCATAAACTTCTGTCAAATTTTGGAGTGCTTTTTCACTGTAACAAACACTAGCCTATTGTGTGGTTGATGTGACAGTAGATATATAAAAAACATGTTTATGATAATCAGTTAAACTCGGAAAATGTGTGTGGAGGCAGTTAAAAAGACAATGAGAATGAGAATTGATCCCCAAATTGAGTAAACCAAACCAAACAAAACCAAACCAAACAGGAAATATATTTACGTCTAAAGTCCTTCACAGACATATCAGGAGCAAATGTAAGGAAAAGTAACTAATACCTTTTGTGAAGTATATTTCAAGTAACTTAGACACTAAAGAATGGTCCATGTTCTGGGATATCTGAGATGGTTAAATATCATCAGAAACACAATTTATCATACAGATGTCAATCACACATACCACTTTAAGTATAAATTAAGGAGTAAAAACAATTTTATTAATGATATAATATTTAAAATTCAAATCTAAAGCTAAAGCTCAATCTGTAATAAAATAAAATCATTATAATAGAGTTCACATAAGTCATTCATATTGTGTGAAGTCTGGGTTTACATCTTAAACTAACTTAGCAATTTAGACTAGTCGCAGTTTAAATAACCAGCAGCTACATTTTGCTAGGGGCTAGTGTACTGGATAATGTGGGTTTAAAGATTGGGCGAGGAGGTATAGGGATGAGAGAAATATGAATTAAACTCACTTTTCAATGTCAATTGTGCATTCTTATTAAATGATGGGAAGGTTCCTACTGTCCTGAACTTTACTTTCTTCTCCTATAAAATGAAAATCATATTGAAAATCATGTTGAAGGACATGAAAAATGTATGTAAAAATATTAAGACACTTCTCATAAAAGCCAAATATATTGATTACCTTAACAAGCAAACACTCATTTATTGTTTAATATCATGTTGGTTATTCTTGAAGGGGAATAAATGCATTAAGTCTTCTACCTTAACTGTTAATGTCACAGAGTAAACTTGCTTAGACTGGAAGCATGTTGGGCAATTTAATGAGTCCATAAAGATAAAAAAAAAAAAAACATGATGAATTAGTAATCCTGGTTTACACTTTGCCAGTGACTGGCTACCTAACTGTCAGTGGATCACGCATACTTCTTCATGAGTCCAACTCTTACTCTATAAAATTTGAGATAGAAGAACAATTTACAGCATTGCTTTGAGACCCCAATGAGGGGCCTTTTTAAATGGTAAAGAGCCAAGGGAATGCTCAACATCATTGACAGCTCTAATATAAGGACTTAAATTGTGTTAGTTTTATTGCTTATCCATAGTCTAAAGAAACAGCAAGGGTATTAGAGTTCCTAAATTTTGTCTTATTTTTTTCTAATCCCATGAGTTGTCACTTTTACAGTTTTTTTGAATTATAATCCTTCTGTTTTACACAAGAAATTAAAGACAACATTCAGATTCAACTTAAATATACATACGTACATGTGTGAGTACACGATATCTGTGTGTGTGAAATGTACATGTATATGAGCATATGAAATTCGTGTGTGACATGTGTTCATTCATGGGGCTCAGTTCCAGGCAAGCAAGTCTTTGTTGAGACCTCTGTTGTTAAGCCTGGTTCAGAATGGTTTTGTTTTCTTTATGGGAAGCAAATAGCATACTTCTCTCGTGAAGGCATGTTGAAAGCTTACAACAACAATAACAACAAAAATTCAAGCCCCTCTTTCTCTCCTTTTTCTGGAACACATCCATCCTTGCTGACATCAATAGCATTTGCCCAAAACTCCTTTAAGGGAAACTTCATCAGTAAAACCCTATCACCCTCTAGATCCAACTCTCAATCTCCCTTCTATCCACTTAGAAGAAGTTGGTGGTGCCTGGGCTGACAATCAAGAGCTCTGGGAGAAGAAATAAAGACATATTTCCCTACTAGGTAACTCTTCTTCATTGTTAATCTGGAAAGTGGCCTTTTTCCTTTGTTCTACAATTAACCATGACAGGAGTTTCATGTTTCAACCAACATGTTTCAACCAAAAGAAACACAGACCTGTCAGAAGTCTCCTCCTGCACAGCCTTTCCTGAGATTGTTGTGATCTGTGAGACATGCTGTACGCAGCAGACGTTTGCTCCCTTGCAGTAAAAACTGGTCTCCTGAAGACTTCCGGACAGCCCTTCTACTGCCCTCAGCAGCTCTGCTGGGTCTGTGTTTGAGCTGAGTGATTGCTAGTTCAGGAAGAAAATTGTGTCATTAACTCCGTAACAAGGAGGGCAGGGCTAGCTTTTATGAGGTTGGTGTTTCAATAGAAGAAGCATTAAAGGAGACCTCACCGCTCTTCTCTGAGTGGTCAAGGGAATCCAAGACTTGCTACACAGATACATTAAAAAGCCAACCTTAGAAGGAAGGAGTGGAAAGGGAGCTACAAAGGCTGTGGCATGAATGCATCACAGGCTTTTTAAATAACTAGCTGAGCCTGGCTGTGGTGGTACATGTCTTTAATCCCAGCACTCAGGAGGCAAGGGCAGGTCGATCTCTGTGAGTTCTAAGCTAGCCTGGTCTATAGAACAAGTTCAAGAACAGGGCTATATGGAGAAACCCAGTCTCAAAAACAAATGTCAAACACAAAACGAGCTAAACTTACTCTTACCTATTTTGATATAAAGTCATTCAAAGTAGTAGGACAGACCAGGGGTGAGATGCATATGTACACAGGGATTTCTGGGAAGGTGAAAGGGACAGGTAGGAAATAGTAAACCTGCACACTACTACACATAGCTATATGGTTTTATGGGACAGGGAAATGTCAAGTAATGGGACTTCAGATTTCTCACAGAGGTTCCATCCAAGAAGACAATCCAATGGTCAAATTCTTCTAACCTGAAAGAAATGTTGCAAGTGAGCTTGGTAGCAGATGCCAAAGTAAAAGGGAGTGGGAATCACAGCACTTAACTCTTAGGGCAATGAAGAGAAATTATGACAAGATGGTAATCACACACTTGGCTAGATCAAAATACTGCTGAGATTTTACAAGTCTCTGAAAGAGTTGAATTACCTGTCAGTGGGTCATTTGTGAAGATGAAAATTGGAGTTTTAAACTGCATACTGGTAAACTGTCTTAGTTGGAAATAACTAAGAATCCATTGTATCTGCCTATGATGGATGCTGTGATAAAACAGGAAGGGGAAATTAGATAGGTCGCAGTTGCCAAACCCAAACTAGAAACAAACTCAGCAGTATTTGTATATGTGTGCACAGAATCTACATAACTAAAGTAGTTACACACAGTTTATCTCCAGGACTATTTCCCTTATCATTGTGATGAAAGAAAAGGGGAGGATCAACTATTTACCTGGTATAGAAGCGACATTTCTATAGTCTTTGTGTGCTTCATATCATTCATCCTTAAGGTTAAAGCTGGTATTTTAAATGTTATGGATTCATATGTTATTGCAATCAATCATGGTTTAACATTTTAATTTCTGATGTTGTTGCCTTTTGCTTTTAGCAGTAAAATAACTGTACATCATTAAAACATGGTACTTTATGGCATATAAATAGGGATATAGAACACACAACTTAAGATGTAAGCGTGCAAAGCTGATGCATATTGTACCTGTGCCTCTTTAAGGAATAAAATTTGGGTACCCAGTGACTTCAAGCTATTTCAGGCTTCTGAGGTGAAGTGGAAATTTGTGGGGTTTTTTTTGAGACTCAGTTATGTCCTGTGCTGTTTTTCTGGAAACTGTCTAATGAGAGTCTGTTTTGCTGAGAAGAGACATGTGGTGTTTTTCTGGAAGCTGTCTTGTGAGGGGACATATGTTTTGCTGGAGCAAACACTTGAGAGAGCATATGATGTTTAGAAAGAATATAAATATAACCCACAGACAGTGAGAGATGCTATTGCATTGGTCCACCTTGCAGAGTTTCAATGGTCTAGTCTTCACGTATCTTCGATTGTCATGACTTCATTAAAAGAAATGCTCCAGAAAACTTCTCGTGATATTTTGACTGCTTCTTGTCATTTCCACAGACTCCTGCCAATTTCACAGAGTCTCTCAGTTTCTTCCCATCTAGCCAGTGCTACTGATTCATGTTTAGTGTTTTCAGATTGGACTGGGCTGCTGTTACTGATTTGTATTTGATGTTTTGGACTGGACTGTTGATATCCTGACAATGAAGATTGCTATCACCTCCAAAGAACTACTTCTAATCATGTCCACATCCCCCCTGTCCTATTAACAATCTTTCTCCTCTAACTTTGTTCAATGTTCAATGGACTAGAAAAGAAGTTGAAGCATTTCAGAACTTTGTTAAAGTAAGTTTTGAAATATCTAAGCCTACACCGAGGCCTCTCTATAAGGACTGCTTTCAATTACTCTTCAGCTGTTATGCTTTGACTGTGACTATCCTCCACTTATATAATGAAATCTCAACTTTCAAGGTTATAGTATTAAGAATTGAGGTCCTTTGGGGGTGTCGTTAATTCATGTGAGTAGAGCTATCATTAATGACTATATATACTCCCAAAGATCCACTCCCCACCATGTGAGAATATGGCTGGATTTTATCTCTAAACCACAAGGAAACCCCCATCAAACTCCATCTCTGCTGTGGTAATGACTTTGGGATACCCAGCATGCAAAGTTCGGAGAAATAGACTTCTCTTGTATAGAAGTCACCTATACAGTGTTGTTTGCTCTACATTAGAATTCCCAAACCTTTTGGTGGTAAGAACCCTTTACAGTAGTCTGGACTGGCATCTGTGGTCTCATAGCATCTATAGGACATCTGTTCAGGCACTTTTGGTGTTCAGACTCTCCATTGAGGAATCTGGAATAACTCTGATAGGCCTGCCTTGTGTGTTATTTGGCCTTTGTCCCTTGCAGCTTTTGAATACTCTTTCTTTATTCTGTATTTTATTGTTTTGATTATTATGTGGTGAGGGAGGGCATTTTCTTTTCTGGTTCAATCTATTTTGTTCTCTGTAAGCTTCCTATACATTTATAGGTATGTGCTTCTTTAGGTTAGTGAAATTTTCATCTACGATTTTGTTGGAAATGTTTTCCAGGCCTTTGAGCTGGGATTCGTCTTATTCTTCTATTCCTATTATTCTTAGGTTTGGTGGTAGTGGAGGTATTTCTGAATCTTTTACCTGCTTTTGGGACTCTTTTCCTTCTACTGGGTTGCTGTATCCGGCCTTTATATGAGGGTTTGTGCCTAGTTTTAGTGCAGCCTTTATTCTTTGTTGTTCAGTAGATATTCTTGGGAGACCTACTCTTTTCTGAAGGGAAACAGAGGAACAATGGGGAAAAGAAAAGGTGGGGGGAGGACTAGGAGAAGTGGCGGGAGGGAGTGCTGTTGTCAGAAGTGTTGTATGAGAGAATAATAATAATAATAACAATAATAATAATAATAATAATAAAGAACCCTTTATGATCACAAGATTCATGAAGAGACATAAACAACTTCTTTGAGTATGAGACAAATCTGTCAATGTCTGCTATATACAAAACTAGCTCAAGATATTCTAAAAGAAAAAAAAATCACACAAAAAAATAGACTAGCAGTTAGCTTTTAGAACAGCCACATCATCACATCTCTACAACTTAAAGAAAAGTCCTATCACTCCACTGTCCGTGTGATTTTAGCCCCCTGGAATCTTAAAGCAGTCTTAGGGGTGGAGGCGCCTGCCATTGAGGCACACCTTGAGAACTGCTTGCTGTTCCAAGTGCTTCCTTCTCCCTTTAGAAGCTGTCAAGAGGCTGGGGTTGGCATCTTTGGTGGTGGTTGTGTGAGTAAGATAAGCATGTGTAATGGCATGCTTAGTGCACATTGTGCCATAGCCTCTGTTATTAAAAAAAAGCACCCCAGTTAATCTTTAATAATAATAATAAAAATAAATAATTATTCTGAATAAGTAAATCAGAATCATGGTCACTCCCAAGGCTCAGTAAGAAATAAATAAAATGTTTTCTCTAAAATGCCAGAGGAAAATGAACACACTTGTGGTTATATATGACAAAATGTGAGAGACTTCTAACAGTTCAGAGTGTACTGAACTATTAGAATGTAGAATCATTTCTGCATACAGGCAGGGGAAATGAGTTTTAGATAGGCAAAACAGTGCCGATCATCACGTGATAATAGAGGTTGCTTGCTTGGCTTTTGATTTAGAATGATGTCTTTGGTATCCCCCATAATCCATGACTTGACTATTTTCTGTCCATACTTGAAAAAAAAGCCCAGTTCTGAAAATACAAGACGGAAAAAAATGTGCTTTTGGTGAAAAGAAGACTTGTGAGAACCGTGTAGAGTGTGGGGAAGAACCGGATTGGCTCTGGGGAGTTTTGTCTTTGAAGCCTTGGCCTACCTACAGTTGTAGAAGTTTGTCAACCCCAATAGAGACTCCAGGAAAGCAAGGAGGGAACACATCTACAACCACAGGGAGAGGGACTCCAGGCAAAACCGTACTGTGAGTTGGGGTTTTCTTTATTGATCCCAGGTCTCCTTTTTCACCATTCGTCTTCTCTTCCCCTGATGGCCTTGCATTTCTTGTTCTATTTCTCCACAAACTTAAGTGATCAGGTCCCTACAGATTAGGATCTAATTCTGGTTCTTCTGCTCTCTCCCCACAGCGTTGGACTATATGGGTTTCTTTCCTATAGAACCTGCAGTTAACTGTTTTCTTTGTACTTAACTGAGTATCTTTAGTTTCATTAAATTCCAACTGTGGCCAGTAAGGTGGCTCAGCAGATAAAGGGCCTGCTGTGCTAGCCTGAGGAGCTGAGTTCCATCGCTGGACCACACCTATATCCACATGGAAAGAAGGCCGGCTCCAAAGAGCTGTTATCTGACTTCCACATGTGTGCCACGGCATACATATGTCCACATACGTGTTCCCCCTTCATCCATACACACAATAATACATAAATAAGTAATCTATAAACCAAACATTGTACCACATGGTCTTCTAACTCCTCCAGAAAAGAAAAATTAGAGGAGAAAATTTAAAACGATCCCTGTATGGCAGCGGAGACTGTCAGCAAGGCATGGTAAGATTAGTACAGGATCACTGATCTTATCCTGGGCGGTTCGTAATCAGCCGTGCTCTTGACCTGACCCATCTGAGAGCAAAGACAAATCTCCGAAGTAACTCAGGACTCTGTCACTTCTGTCGTGTCACAGAACAAATCCGTGGATCAGAATCCTTAAGTGCTCAACACTGTTGGCATTAAAGGCTTCACCACGCGTAAGTCTGGGCTTCTCTCCACCTTTTCAGGGACTCGTACTTCTTCTCATCCTTCAGCTGCCTAATGATCCCCTTCCAGCAGGTGTAAATGAGTTTTCACACTCCAACCTGGCTTTTGTCAAGCCTTTAATGTAAGGAGCTAATGAGTGCGATTGCTCTGCGTTTTCTCCCCCAAAGAAGGGTATGTCTAGCGGGTGATATACTGACAAGTGCAGGCTGATGTCATTCTGTTCCGAGGTGCTGAAGAACACCAAGAATTTAAGAAAGATGAATCCCTCAAACAAAAGCGAACTAAAATATATTAAGCAGAGCTGAGCCAGCAGCCTAATTCCACTACATCCACACAAGATCTTGAAGCCACTCAAGCATATAGAAGAGACAGACCTCGGAGGCAGGGAGGAGGGAGGCAACTGCCTCATTAAAAATGTAAGCTGAGCCTGGAGGCTGGCCCAGCATAGTAAATTGGCCTGGCTGAAGAGGGGGAAGCCAATGAAGTGAAAATTGATCGGGCCAAACACTGAGACTTCAGCCTTACAGGGTATGAAAAAGCTTGCTAAATATCATCTTGCCAAACAGGACCGCAAATGAATTTCCCCCAGGATTCTTGACCTTCCTGTTCCTGATATCCCTCTCTCCTTGCTCAGTGCTTTTGTTTGTTGGCTTGCTTGTTTTTACATTGAGGATAAAACTTTCAAATATTTGGAGAGTGCTGAATCCAGTGAAACCCTTTGGCATTCCTGTTGTGGTTGGCATGTGATATCTATGTTTCAGATGTGATGGCACGTATTTTAAACAACTCAGGTAATGTCTTCCGAAGGAAAACATGAAATAAGCTCTGCCACGTTTTTTGCTTGTTTGTTCGTTTGTTTTTTTTAATTAGATATTTTCTTTATTTACATGTCATACAATATCTCCTTTCTCAATTTCTCCTCCAAAAAAACCTGAAAAATAAAAAAAACAAAAAGCAACAACAAGAACTAACCCCTGTTCTTACCCCCCTCCTCCTGCTTGCCACCCCATTCCCTTCTGCTTACTGGCCCTGGCATTCCCCTACACTGGGGCATAGAACCTTCACAAGGCCAAGAGCCTCCTCTCCCAGTGATGACCAACTTGCCCATCCTCTACTATACTTATGCTGCTGGAGCCATTAGTCCCACCATGTGTACTCTTTGGTTGGTGGTTTAGTCCCTGGGAGCTCTGAGGGTACTAGTTAGTTCATATTGTTGTTCGCCCTACAGGGCTGCAAACCCTTCAGCTCCTTGGGTCCTTTCTCTAGCTCCTTCATTGAGGACTCTGTACTCAGTCCAATGGATGGCTATGAGCCTCTACTTCTGTATTAGTCGGGTACGGTCAAGGCCTCTCAGGAGAGAGCTATATACTTTGTGGAAGGCATGGGAAAACAATGATTGAGACATTTAAAATGGATAGGATCTTAATTGGAAAGTGTCCTTATTGCTCAGTAATCAGGGTTGTGTCCTTGGATTTTGTACATGTATTTTCTTTCTTGCTAGGAAGTTTAGTGTTCTGTCTGACCTACTGCTTCCTCGGTAGGTTTTGTTTTCATTTTAAATGTCTCAATCATTGTTTTCCGGAGCCCTCCACAAAGGAGCTATGCTTGGCTTATTTGTGGAGGATTCTGGACTGGCTGAAACAGAATGATAACCACTGTGAGTGCAAATGTATGAATGCATATTGAGTGGATAAATGATAGATTAACCCCAAAGCATGTAAAACAGAGAACCCAGGAAACCCCTACATCACATCTTAGTCTTTTTAAATCTCAATTAAAATGATATGCTCTTTACTTATTTCTGACAAGAGTTCAGACACCTTTGTCTAAGCTGTGCCCAACAGATTTCCCCTGTTTTCTTTCTTTCTTTTTTTTTCTTTTTTGACCTAAAGAATATCAATATATTTTACAATGTCTAAATTTTAGTATCTTTGGATGGGCATTGAGAATTTAAGAATACATCGAAAAGTAATCTGGGTGCAGAATGCTTCTACATGTTCACAGTTTCCTCCAAAAATATTTTATAGCTCCCTTTTTGTTTTAACTCAACAGTTTTAAGGCTGTTTGTTCTATTGGTTTTCTGTGGCAGATGCAAATTATCACAAACTTAATGACTTAAGTAGATGCACATCTATGTTCTAGTTCGGGAGCACCAGAAGTCTGAAAGGGGTCTCAGCGGGCCGAAAGCCAGGCATCAGCATAGTTATGCTTCAATCTGGAGGCTCGAAGGTGGAACTTGTGTTTCTTAGAGCTTCCTGTTTCTCAAGGCTGTCTAGATTCTTTTGGCTTATAGACCGGCTCATCAGCAAGTCAGCAGCAATCCCAGCTCCTGTGTTAAATAGTTTACAACCACCTATGTTTCCAGCTCCAGGGAATCCGATGCCTCTGTTCTCCATGGACTAGGTATTTGTGCCCACGTGCCTATACATAGACACAGGCACATTCCCACAAAACTAAAAATAAATTAAAAGACTTTGGCTAGTATATTAAGCTTATGGTAAATTTGACTTTACCGAGTGAGAAAATGACACAAATAAGACTTTTGTCTTTTTTTTTTTTTTTTTTTTTTTTTTTTTGCAGTCGAATATATTGCAGAAGCACATGGATATGCAGGAGAGTTCTAGAAGAGTGGTTCTCAACCTTCCTAATGCTGCAAACCTTTAATGCAGTTCCTCGTGTTGTGGTGACCCCAAACCACAAAATCATTTTTGTTGCTACTTCATACCTGTAATTTTGCTACTGTTATGAGTTGTAGCATAAATATCTGACATACAGGATGGTCTTAGGAAACCCCTGTGAAAGGGTCATTTTACCTCCCAAAGGGGTCATAGTGCACTGTTTGAGAACCACTTGTTCTGTAGCCCTAAGGATTCCAGCTTAACAAGCTTTGATTAGAAGACTTTAAAGAAAGATCTGAATGCAGGGATCCATTAGGTGAGTTAGTCAGCTGAAAGGCAACTCACAGGGATGCTACTGTCCACTATATATGTGCTTTCTGGTTAACATATAACACATATGCATTTATATGTTAGAAAATGGCAATATATAGTTAATTCTCAAAAATGTAGCATATAGGCTTGTTAGATTCATGCAATATGAGAACCAGAGGTATCCCAAATGCTGTCGCACATCACTTTCCATGCTGTTTTTGACTCACCCATGATCCTGCAAATAACACCCCCATACTTAACTTACTGTTTGACAAAGTTAGTTATTGATAAAGTCACTTTTCTTTCTTCTGCTGTTGGTGTCCTATCTGGGGTGAAGAGACTTTTGCTAATGTCCAGGAAAAGTCATACTTCAGCTCAGCCAGCTGATCTGACACAGGATGATGTCTTTCTTACCTGACGCTCAAGGGTAGTTATGCATCCTTGCCCTGAAGAATGTAGAAAATTGGTCCTGAGGAACACTGTTTGAACCTATCACAGGAGGCCTAGCTTTTCCTGCCTCTTAAAAGCTGTCTAGCATTGGGAAACTTCATTCATCTTTCTGTAGGTAGGGTTTTTTTTTTTAATTGTGAGAAAAATAGTCTCCATCAAGCATATATCTATAAAGTTGTTGATGACTACATGTTTCATATATGTCTATTGTAGCATATCACATATAATAACTATTATTATTGTTACTATCAAAAATACTGTTAACCTCAGCATCACTGATGACATAGCCCCTATCTGGGATAGGTTTGTGTGCCCTAAGATACTTATTAGTTCATAAATTAATGAAACCCACACTCTGTGAATCTCAGTGTTTGCACAAAGTCACTCGGCGAGTGACTGTTATAATAACAACATTTCTAGAGAGCATTTCTCGAGTCAGGGATCTACATCTGAAATGGTGAACTACCTCAGAAATTATCTTACAATGCTTTAGGCCTATGCCAAACGTCCACTGCTATGCAGAACAGTGTGACTGGGACAGGAAGCCAGGATGCAGGGATCCATCAGGCTCTTCCCATCATCTGAACATCCAGCTCTCGTCTTCTGAGGTGTCATTATTTGCAGCTCGTGGTTCATCATGAGGCATGACAAAGATGTTAAATACATACATGCTGATTGATTGAACAGCTAATGTCTCCACAGCACCAATAAACCATCACTGCTACCTCATTTAAAACTGTACTTCTCACAGGAGCTATGAGATCTGTAGTCCATTTAAAAACAATAGAAGTATAGGTAAGTGGACTTCAGAACGAATGAAGTATGGCATTTAAAGTGATATTAGCCAAGCCCTGATTGTTACACAGGGAAAATATGATGGGAAATATTTCCAGTGATGAGGCAGAATAAAAACACTCAGGACTTAAAATTTTTTATGCATGATATGATCTGAACTAATTTAAATTATACTGCTACATTCAAAGTTATTAATTCTCAGTGTAGGAACTATCATGATTAATTCTTCTTTATACATATACACACACATGCAAGTTTATAACCAGTAGAAAAAACTATTTTAATGAGGTTTTCAGGAAGCAAATAGACTATGTGAAATTATAATGATCTCTTTTAAAAATGTAATGGATAACAGTCTCCTACCACTGCCTAATTGCAGAGCAAATGCTGATTAAATTTATTGATCTTTAGCTAAGCAAGGCTTTTTAAATATCCCTTAAGACTTTTATAACACCATAATACCTTCAGGTTTGGGGACACCCAAAATTAGGTCACATGAAAATCCATGAATCTAAAGAATATCTTCAGACTCTGTGTGATTCCAGTCTAACACTACACCCTGAGCAAAGAATTTATCTGGCCAGTTTTCAGGCATGTTCAGTTTTGTACAGACAGAAGTTTTTGTTGATGGAAAATTAACAAATATGGGAGTTTCTCTGGAAGTTTCTGTAAAAATATAACTTTTAAGCCTCTGTTTTATAATATTCATGCAAATTGTATCCTTGAGCAGATTTATATTTGTGTGTGTCTTCAAACAATGTATATGAAAATACCATTCCTTTCTTACAAGAATTTCCCTGGCGTATGTTTAGGAGCTATGTGGACATATTACAAAGAGCTTAGGATTCAGAGTTAAAGGTCAACCCACTCTTCTGTCTTCATGAAGTCCAGTGTTTCAAGGGAGCCAGAGGATGAAGACACACATTGCTAAGATGGTTGGTGAAATACAGATACTGTACTTATCTAGTTTTCCCAAAATCATTATCTAGTATATGTGAGACTAGATACTACTGTAGGAAATGTTCACCATCCAAGTACTGAATTTTGTTTTTGTTTTTTTTTTTTTAGTTTACATGTTCATGATTTGAGTAGTACCAAGCTCCTGCCTTAGTGCAGAAGGGCCTGGGAAGCCAGCTTGGTTGACAAAGTGCTGCTATACAAGTAAGACTATCTGAAGTCTGATCCCGAGCACCCACGTAAAAAGCCTGGCAAGGTTGCATGGGTTTGTGATCCTATCTCTGGGGCCCTCTGGGACTTTATGGTAAACTAATCTTGCCTAGTCAGAAAGCTCCGAGTTCAGTAAGTGAGTCTATCTCAAAAAAAAAAAAAATACAGAGAAGAGTAATAGAGGAGAATCCTGATGTTGCACTTTGATCTCCCCATGAGCCTGCACATGCAAGTATGTGTGCCTGCGCACACCTATGCACACAAAAAGAATATTAAATGTCATATCGCCCCTACAAATGATGCCCAAGTGATATGGAAGTTACTAGACACCATGACAAACTAACTAGGTCAGTGTTACAAGAAATTTTGAAGTGCTTGCTATTCTTTGGTACAACCCCTCAATAATCGGTGTCTGTGTAGCATTTGTGTCTGAATTCTGAGCACCCTTCTGCCTCGTCACTAACTCATGCATATATAGTTAGCATCAATTTCTGTTTATAATTTATCTCACACTATCTCTATCCCTGTTAATCTTCGGGGGGAGAGGGGGCTGGGGCACGTGAGGTGAAAGTAATTTGGGTTCCGAATGAAGAATGTGATACTTTGTATAGCTCACTGCATAGACTTACATGGATGTAATTCATGAAATCTGTTCGAATATGGGCCTATGGTGTGTAATGTGTGTTTGCATATGTGCACATGAATGTGTGTGCAGACGTGTACAATATCTGGTTCTTGGATTTGTTCCAGTTAGATGAGATTATTCAGTAATATGAGATTCTAATAAAATGATACTTTATTATAGGCATATTTAATGAGAACAATATTTTAAAGTTTAAAGAGGGTTTTGAAAGCAGTAAGATATATGTATAATACATTAATGAATGTTGTAACTCCAATGTGGTCAGTCTCATATAACTAAGCTCACACAGAAACACATTAACATGCAAGGTCCTTTTCTCATTTGGTTATTTATTTATTTATTTATTTATTTGTCTCTAGGAACCAGAAAGAAATAAATCCCTACATATGCACTTATAGATATTATGAATAACATCACTTCTTTGAGGTACATCACAAGACTAAACAAACAAGACAATCAAAGAGGGAAACATGGGTGCTATACTAACAATGACAGGAGGCAGGAAATGTGAGAATCTTTGGGTTCAAAGTGTTTTCTTGCTGATAAATATCACCTTTGTGTGTGACTCAGAAGGTCTTTGAAGGGGCTAGTTTCAATTAAACTTTCCAAATTAAATTTCTACAAAGTATTTTCCTCTGCCCCTAGGTTTCTTCTGACAACATGGGGTTCTGGTAATAGCTATCACTGACATTGTTTGCAATGTATCTTTAAAGACTTTATATATTTATGTTCATTTAAAAAATACTCATAGTGATGTATTACTTTAAAATGTACAGTTAATATGTTTGGCGTTATTTAAAATTTATATTGAGAAAAACGTACGTATTTTCAGTCTTGCTGTAGACAAGCATCTACATAAGACTTAAATTGATTGTTGTTTTATATCAAACGTTTATAATACTCATTTTTATTGTTATAATATTTTATAAATTTTAAAGAATATGACAAAAAAAGGTATTGTAGGTATTGAAGGGGGTCTCTTGGAGGAGTTGGGGTACAAAGGGGAAACAAGAATGTGATTTAATTCTATTTACTTAAAATATGCTTTTAAATGTTAACAAATTCAGATAAATTGAAATCATGTATCTTTTCTCATCATAATGCAATAAAACTAATATCAATAAAAAGTAAAAATAAAAGGGACTAGAGAGTGATCTTCAGTTTTCACTATTGCCTCATCTCACTTTTTCTATGATTCTTTAATGAATGTGTTCATTCTCACAGAAATGCTGCAAGCCAGGTGTATTGTCTTCCTCTTATCACTGAGGCAAGCTAGGCCCTGAAAGTTCTGCTAACTTGCCCCAAGTTTTGCTGTGAGGAAGGACTGTAGTTCCATCTTGGGTTCACATCTAAGTCTTCCCTGTTGTAAATGGTTTACTTGGGCCAGAGGTCTGATAGCAGAGGACCTATATTAGTAACTTTTCTATTGCTGTAATAAAACACCATCATCGGGGTGACTTACAAAATGTTTAACTGGACTTAGGCATCCTTGATGCCAGTGTTGAGATATGGAGGAAGGAAGATCTGAGAACTAAGATCTCAAGCCACAAGAAGGAGGCAGGGAGAATCCTGGGAATAGCATGCAAGTCTTTTGAAATTTTAAAGCCCAAACCCAGTTGCCTTTTGTTCCGAAAAAGCCATATCTGTAATTCCTTCCCAAACAGTTCTACCAAATGGGAACCAGGTATCCAAACAAATGAGCCCACATGGGCTCTTCTCATTCAAAATATCAAGAATGCATTAGGAATGTATCCAGAAAACAGTTTTGCTCTGTGAGCAATGCCTATGACATCTGTGATTAAAGTCCTGTGAGAAAAGTAAAAATTGATCTACAAAATGTATGACAAGACTTGTTTAACAGCAGACGCACTCCTGGGAGGCTGCCTTTGAGGCAGCGCAATGTGGCCAGTGTGACGTGAGCAATATAAATATGTCAAGATTTGTCTATGGGTTCTGATGTGGTAAGAATGTGGCACTAATTGGGTTTTGGACTTTTAAAAGTTAATACAGTATTCAAAATAGCCATTTCTAAATGCTGATACATAAAAGGAGCATCTAGGTGGCTTAGAAACCCCAGGCACTGAGGCGTGGAGCTCTGGGGAGCCAGGATTTACAATATACAATATTAATATACAATAGATACAGGAAACCAATGCTGTAAAATATGGCTTTTGGTGGTGGTGCACACCTTAGATCCCAGCCCTGGGGGTGGGGGTGGGGAGTGCAGAGGCAGGCAGGTCTCTGAGTTCAATGCCAGCCTGGTCTACATAATGAGTTGTAGGGCTACACAGAGAAACCCTTTCTCAGGAAAAAGAAGAGGAGAAGATTAGGAACATAGAAGACTTTTGTGACACTCCCCTACCTCCACCCTTAACCCCACTCCCAAAAGTAACAGCCTAAACAGAAAGCTATCAAAGAGGATTCTAAAAACTGTGATAAAGAGGCTGAGTTACAGCTCTCAACAACTGATGGCTTCTGCGCAGGGGTGCAGGTGGGGAAGGACTCAGTTTTCTTTAAGGTGCTGTTCACCAGAAGTTCGACTATGCTCCAGTGAGCATATGGGTAAAACAAACTGGACTTTTCCCCCCTTTTCTTCTTCCGTTCTGGGGGGAAGTGGGGGTAAGGGTGGGGTGAGGTGAAGGTCCCAAGGGTAGAGGGACAAACCTAGGAGGACTGGTGAGGGTGCTCAGCGGTTCATGATGTGAAATTCCCAAATAATCAATAATAATATAATGATAACTAAACTAAAAAAAAAA
>JADRCD010202305.1:0-45743 GCA_019843815.1 Montemys delectorum | reverse complement strand
CAAATAAACAGTCTCCAGGCCATTAACAAGGCATGAAAATAAGAGACTATTTTGAAAACGAGAATGTGGAAAAAGAGGAACACTCAACCATTATTGATAGGATTTAAAGCTGGTACAACCACTCTGGAAATCAGTCTGGTGGTTCCACAGAAAATTGGACATAATACTACCTGAAGACCCAGCTATACCACTCCTGGGCATATACCCAAAGATTCTCCAACAAGGACACATGCTCCACCATGTTCATAGCAACCTTATTTATAATAGCCAGAAGCTGGAAAGAACCCAGATGTCCCTCAACAGAGGAATGGATACAGAAAATATGGCACATTTACACAATGGAGTACTACTCAGCTATTAAAAATGATGATTTCATGAAGTTCTTAGGCAAATAGATGGAACTAGAAAATATCCTGAGTGAGGTAATCCAATCACAAAAGAATACACATGGAATGCACTCACTGGTAAGTGTATATTAGCCAAGAAGTTGAGAATACCCAATATACAATCCACAGACCACAGGAAGCTCAAGAAGAAGAAGGAAGACCACAGTGTGGATGCTTCAGTCCTTCTTAGAAAGGGGAACAAAATACTCTACAGAAGCAAATATGGAAACAAAGTGTAGAGCAGATACTAAAGGAAAGGCCATCCAGTGACTGTCCCACCTGGAGATTCATCCCATATACAGTCACCAACCCCCAATACTATTGTGGATGCCAAGAAATGCTTGCTGAAAGGAGCCTGCTATAGCTGTCTCCTGAGAGACCCTGCCAAAGTCTTACAAATACAGAGGTGGATGCTCACAGCCAACCATTGGATTGAACACAGGTTCCCCAATGGAGGAATTAGAGAAAGGACTGAAGGAGTTGAAAGGGTTTGCAACCCCATAGGAAGAACAACAATATAAAACAACCCGACCACCCAGAGCTCCCAGGAATTAAGCCACCAACCAAGGAGTACACATGGCTCCAACTGTATATATAGCAGAGGATGGCCTTGTCATACACCAATGGAAGAAAGGTCGTTGGTCCTATGAAGGGACCAAGTGTAGGGGAATCGAGGGTGGAGAGGTAGGAGTGGGTGAGTAGGTGGGTGGAGGAACACCCTCATAGAATCAGCGGGGCAGAGGGGATGGGATAAGGGGTTTCCTGGTGGAAAACCTGGAAAGGGGATAACATTTGAAATGTAAATAAAGAAAGTATCCAAAGGGGGCAGGAAAAACAGAAAGAGAAGGTATTTTTAAGGCTGCCTGTAGATTGTCTCCTTTTGGCTTTAAAGCTGTTGAGCCTCGTCTTGCTTGTAAACCACTCAAGTTTTCACAGTAATAGCAGCTTCTTTCTTTCAGGCAGATCAGGAGCCTCACTCAGACTGAGTCTGGATCTCATTCATCTGGTTTATTGTTATCAGCAGAGTAAGGACTGAGAGAAACCCTGATGCCATATAACTTTCTCTCCTCCCTGACTTAGCTGAGCAAAATAAAATAAAGAAAAGATAATTGGAATGTGAAAAAATGGGGGGAGGGGTACAGGCTTTTGAGTGATGGATTTGGAGTACTTAAGTAGGCCAAAAGAATAAGAACTTCAGGCTAGCTAAAAAAAAAAAAAAAAGATGAATAAACATAGCTGAGATTATGGGAGTAGGAAACAGGAGAATAAGACAGAAGATGGATCGGGAACAATACATCATACAGAATGATAAAGTTTTTACTTAATCACTTTCTGCATGTTCCCAACTGAGGGCCAACAAAAGCCGAGAAGAGCCTGTGGAATCATATGAACGCCTGGACTATATGAAGTATCATCTTCTAAATGTCCTGAATTTTATGACATGGAGGACAGTAGAGATGCTGCACAGGGCACCCTCCTGCCTTAAAGATAAAATCACTAAGGCTCATTACAAAAAAAAAGAAATTAAATTGGACAAAATCATGACAGATGAGCTGTAACTTCACATCATATAAGCAGACACATCTATCCTCAGTCCCCTTCATTGTTTTAGCCCAACAAACAGAATGAATAACACTTAAAAACTAAGAAAATACCTGTAAGATTTCGGGGAGGGGTGAGATTTGGAAGTGATTTTATAAAGATTCAACCACTCAAACCCACTCTTAAATTTTGATTTGGGGAAGGCTAGACTTCAAATTTAGTTCAAAGGCTTAAGATTGGGTGAGCAGAGATAAATCCATGTCTATGCATGGTACCTTATTCTTATTCTTCTTTTTTTATTGGATATTTTCTTTATTTACCTTTCAAATGTTATCCCCTATCCTGATTTCCTTCCCCCCAAGAAACACCCTATCACATCCTCCCTCCCCTGCTTCTATGAGGGTGTTCCTCCACCCACCCACCTATTCCCACCTCCTTGCCCTCAGTTCCCCTACACTGGAGCATCTATTGAGTCTTCATAGGACCAAGGACCTCTCCTTCCATTGGTGCATGACAAAGCCATCCTCTGCTATACATGCAGCTGGAGCCATGTGTACTCCTTCGTTGATGGCTTAGTCCCTGGGAGTTCAGAGGGATCAGGTTGGTTGATATTGTTGTTCTTCCCATGGGGTTGCAAACCCCTTCAACTCCTTCAGTCCTTTCTCTAACTCCCCTATTAGGAACCCCACATTCACTTCAATGATTGGCTGCTAACATATGCCTCTGAATTTGTAAGACTCTAGCAGGGCCTCTCAGAAGACAGCCATATCAGGCTCCATTCAGCATGTACTTCTTGGCATTCACAATAGTGTCTGGGTTTGGTAACTCTATATGGGATGAATTCCCAGATGGGTCAATCTCTGGGTGGCCTTTCCTTTAGTCTCTGCTCTTCATTTTATCTCCATATTTCCTCCTATGAGTATTTTGTTCTCCTTCTAAAAAGGATGGAAGCACCCACACTTTGGTCTTCCTTCTTATTGAGCTTCATGTGGTCTGTGAATTGAATCCTGGATATTTGGAGCTTTGGGGCTAATATCCACTTACCAATGAGTGCATACTATGTATTTTCTTTTGCGATTGAGTTACCTTACTCAGGATGATATTTTCTTGTCCTATCCATTTCATGAATTCATCGTTTTAAAGAGCTGAGTAGTACTCCGTTGTGTAAATGTGCCACATTTTCTGTATCCATTCCTCTGTTGAAGGACATATGGGTTCTTTCCAGCTCCTGGCTATTATAAATAAGACTGCTATGAACATAGTGGAGCATGTGTCCTTATTACATGTTGGATCATCTTTTGGGTATACGCTCAGGAGTGGTATAGCTGGGTCCTCAGGTAATGCTATGTCCAAGTTTCTGAGGAACTGCCAAATTGATTTCCAGAGTGGTTGTACCAGCTTGCAATCCCACCAGCAATGGAAGAGTGTTCCTCTTTCTCCACATCCTCTCCAGCATCTGCTGTCACCTGAGTTTTTTATTTTAGCCATTTGGACTGGTGTGAGAATCTCAGGATTGTTTTGATTTGCATTTCCCTGAAGACTAAGGATGTTGAACATGTCTTTAGATGCTTTTCAGCCACTTAATATTCCTCAGTTGAGAATTCTTTGTTTAGCTCTGCACCCCATTTTTAATAGGGTTATTTGGTTCTCTGGAGTCTAACTTATTGAGTTCTTTGTATAAATTGGGTATAAGCCTTCTACTGGATGTAGGATTGGTAAAGATCTTTTCCCAATCTGATGGTTATCTTTTTGTCTTATTGACAGTGTCCTTTGCCTTACAGAAGCTTTGCAATTTTATGAGGTCCCATTTGTCGATTCTTAATCTTACAGCTCAAGCCACTGGTGTTCTGTTCAGGAGATTTTCCCTGTGCCCATATGTTTGAGGCTCTTCCCCACTTTTCCCTCTATAAGTTTCAGTGTATTTGATTTCATGTGGAGGTCCTTGATCCACTTGGACTTGAGCTTTGTACAAGGAGAAAAGAATGGGTCGATTTGCATTCTTCTACTGGCTGACTGCCAGTTGAACCATCACCATTTTTTTAAATGCTGTCTTTTTTGCACTGGATGGTTTTAGCTTCTTTCTTTAACACAAACTCCATACTGTCTGCCTGTGCTTTCCTTTGCCTGTTGCCTGTTCTCTTTAGTGATTAGTGTGTTTCCTCCACCCATTTCCTCTGCCACATATTATAGGCTCAACTGATTTGTCTTGTAGAGTTTTTCCACAATAATATCTTGTTTGCCAACATAACCTCCATAGGACGCTTTCTTTGGGTGAGTTCCCGACTCTCTTAACCGGTCTGGAACTCACTCCCAAAGTAACTTTTCATGTGTGAATTTTCTTCTCTGAAGAACTGAGACAAATACACAATTATCTCTAGTCACACATGAATCAGCCAATTAATAAATAACTTGTTTTATATGTGTTTCGTTTTCTTAAAATTTACATGTTACTGATCCATTGACAACAACTTCCTAACTAATGATTCATTGACAATAAATTCCTGGCTAGCATTCTAATTCATGCTAAAGAAAAGTTTAACTTAGCTGTTTTGTCTATAAGACTCATCGTAACCTCTTTGTGTTAGAGCTCAATGCCAGATTTAGGACATATTTTAAATAGTAAAGCCATTAATCATAACACCAGAAGAAACATCCCATTGTGGAATGTGAGAAGAAGAGTACCGCCTTACTTATCAGTATGCACTGGTGACTTTTCTCATTGCTATGATCAAATATCTGATAAGTCACAGACAGGGGGAAAGATTCATCTTGTCTTACCCTGGAGGATAGTGTACATCAAGGAAGTAACAATAGGAACAGCTTAGTCTATAGTGCAGATCAGGAAGCAGGGAAAGGAAATGATGAAGTTTAGATGACTGTTCCCTTCCCAAATTTATCCAGGCCTGAACTTCAGCCCATGGGATGGCACTATACATGCTGAGCATATTAAGGATGGGTCCTCTATCCTCAGATACTCTTGTTTAAATACCCTCAGATGAGCCTAGAAATGATCATAACTCCAGTCGAGGTGACAACGAAGATCAACCATAACGAATGAATTTTTCTTGTTGGGGCATGCCCACAACAACTGGAAAATCCAATCAAGGGCAGATGGTATTTACATTTGCTTATAATGAAATTTATGGACTGGCCAACTAACTCTGTGACTAAAGTTCCTTGCTATTTTAAAGCCTGGACACCTATTTGATATCTGGGACCTTTGTAAAGAAGGAAGGGGAGAAATAACTCCACAAAGTTGTCCTCTGGTGGCCAGACTTAGTATATTTTAAATAGAAATAATTGTGATTATTCTAGTATCTGGGATTCAGTTAGGAAAATGTATTATTAACACGCATTTTGTAAAATGCCTATAGTGTATGTGTATCATGTATACATAAAATAACATTCTTTTATATTTGCAAATGTAAATGTTTAGCTAGGTTCTGCCATAGGTGTGGATACACGTGGCTTCTGGTGTCAAAAGCACAGGTAGAGATGAGTAAAGGATATGTAGGTAACTAAGACTATGGCACTGAGATAGCCTCAGAACTATCTTGCCTTTGATACAGATTTCAATGCACTCTAGAGTAGTAGAAATTGTTCACTGAGATGCTATGAGAATATGCCATACAGGTGAATATGCCATACAGGTGAGTGTAGAGGATAAGGCAAGGTACCATACCTGCTTTGGTCAGACGCCCTAGAGAAATAGGGATACACATACACCAGAGGATTACAGAGTTTACATAAAGCAAGAGAAGATCAGATGGGCACACTATCACTTCTCTGTCTACTTATGTTCCAAAACTGAGGTTTCCCAAGACCTGGCAACAAGATGCTACCTTTAGAAACACAGTTCTCTTCAGTTTTCTGAGATTATTCTAAATATAATGGCAAACTTTAATTTGACTCAGATTTAGTATTTTTAAAATAGAAATAATTGTGATTATTCTAGCATCTGGGGTTCACTTAGGAAAATGGATTATTAACACACGTTTTCTACAATGCCTATATACAATGCAAAACACACATTATGTTTCTACAATGTGGGAAACATCATGTCAAATGTGTCACATTTGCATGAACAAGAAAAGCTCAAAAAAGAAACATGTCAATCTATAATGGCACAGAAGGTGCTTCGCACAGACAAGGATTGTAGAGATTGAAAGGGGAAATGATTGTTTTGAGGATACATGGAGAAACTTCACTGAAAAGGAGGCATAATTTAACTGATTTATAATATACAAATGTTCATACCCATAGGGGAAAAAAACAAGATAATTTTATGTGGGAAGAATCCATATAGAACTAGAATAGTGTAGAGTGCTGATGGCATTCCTGGACGATAATAAGTATATCATTTCAAATAAAGTAGAGTGGCAATGTAGAGCAGTGTGAAATGATGCTACTGCACAGCTAAGGAAGGTCCCATTCAACCTGGGAAATTGCTAGCTACTGCAAGAACAAAGCAAAGGAAAAATGGATTGTAATAGGTGAATCCACCTTCCCCTCTGGAGACTTTCAGAATTATATTAATGACCAGAGGAAGGAAACCAGTACGAGACAGTTTTCAGTAAAATTAATGTGGAATGACAACTTGATTTTCCCACCTGCAATTCTATTGTTGTAATAATACATACATACATACATACATACATACATACATACATACCATGCTCACAGCCACAGCGACTTATAGGATGAAGAGTTTATTTGACTTTATGGTTCCTGAGGACTAAGAGTCCATCGCCATGATAGTATCAAACAGGAATTATGCAGCAAGCTGAGAGTTCATATCATGAACACATTGAGGAAGAAAGCATTCTGGATGAGTCTTTGGATCCCTGAAGCCCACTGCAGCAAATATAATTCTTGCAACAAGGCCATACCTCGAAAGCCAAATAGGGCTACCAACTAGAACCAAGTATTCAAGCATCTGAACCTATGGGGCCATTCTTATTTAAACTACCACACCAGTGGAGGTAATGAGCATGCTGCTGGAAGTAAGAAATGGAATAGCAATTGGAGAAGTAAGAATTGGACATGTGGATTTTGTACTCACCAACGCTGTGGTACTCACTGGAATTTGTGAGCAGTCAGATATCTGAAGTGTATATCAACTAGAAAGTTAGCCAGTTGTAGTGGCATATCATTCCTATAGGTTATAATTCCAACTATAAACAAGGCAGAAACTAGGAGGATGGGCAGTTCATGCCTAGAACTTAATAAGACACTCTCTCAAAACAAAGTAAAATTTTGGCTTTGGATGTAGCAAAGTGGTCGAAAAATTCCTAGTAGACATAAAACCATTGGTTCAATCCAGAGTCAAGGAAAAATACAGAAAAACCAACAAGTACACAGGATATGTTCAACAAAGAAGAGTAGCAATCAGTACAGAGGAATAATGGAGATAGAGGCCTGAAGACATTCTGCTAACAGTAAATTAATCTTCATTAGAGCAATTTCAGTTCAGTGGTAGGAGCAAAATCAGAATTCTTTTAAGGATGACATAATCATAGCTGGGCATGTAGAGAATGGCTACTGTCCATGATGAGAACAAAAATTGAAAGAAGGAAATTGCTAGATTTACAGTATCATGAAGGAACTGGATGGAGAAGTGTTATTGTTATTGTGTTTTGTTGTGTTGTTTGTTTGAGTTTCCTTTGTACTACAGGAAAGAAGACACAGAGATCTAAACAAATAGTTAAAAGGTTCACTCATATAACATCTTGCCTCCATGAGGTTCTTGTTATGGTCCTTTGTTATACATTAATATATTTAGTCCACCTGATTCTTATAGTCTCTGGTAAGGTGGTTACTAGCATCATTCTCATTTTCAGAGATGAGGAAACAAGCATATAGAGGATGAATTACTCCCTAAATACCACCATCTAGAATGGGTGGAGTCAAGAAATGAATTCAAATAGCTTACGTAGAAAGAATACACCTTTACCCACTGGTCTATAGTTGTTTCACAAATAATAGAAGGAATTAAAAGATATGGTCCCTTTACTAGATAAACAATAACAAATAAGGCAGACAGTTAAAACAGCTGAGAACAATATTAAATCAAAACATAGGAACTTCATCACATGATGTGGTGTGACCTCATTATGGACTTCTGATTAGAAAGTAGGGAGGAAATGGATTAGGGTCAGAGTATCACATGATGTGGACATGACCTCATTATAGATCTCATCACATGATGTGGTGTGAGCGCGTTATGGACTTCTGATTAGAATGTAGGAAGGGAATGGATCGATGTCAGAGTTTAAGACACAAAGCATCTGGTGAAAATTTAGAAGAATGCATGGCAACTTCAACAACAACAAAATGAAGGAATGCTGGACCCTGCAGTCCAATTGTGTCAGATTCAGCATGTGTTTCCAGGGAGTTCTTCAGAAGGAAGAGGAAGAAGAGTTACTTGTAGGTAAGGCTGTAAGGTCAAACTTGGGCATAACATTAGCACCTTAGAATAAAGTTCACTTGGATAGAAGATTATGTTTTACAGCTCCAGGACAGGAGTTTTTTTCAAGAAAACAAGAAATGTTGGTAATTGTAAAATATTAGCCACAGTTATGACATGTTACTATCAAATTTAGTAACTAATATATTGTAATAGGAGGATAGGAATATGTGACTAATCAATTAAGTCTTCCTTTGACAAATACTGTCTTATTACAAGACACTTTTTATTAGCATTTTAGATATGAGCAGGTTTTTTTGTTTGATGTAAATGAATCTTAGACTCTGAAAGAGTCTAAGCCAAACTAAGAATGAAATGGTAGATCTAATATTGTTGAACAGTTGCAATTAGTATCACAAGGATATCCAAAGATGAAGCTGCTTTATATAACTAATACTTGTAAAATATAACTATTACCTATCAATTTATAAGTACAACTAATGAGTCAGATAGTAGTTACATAATTGTCACAAACCACTTACATGACAAAATTATTTTCATATCCATTTTAAACAACATTTTTAAGATGCTTCCTTCCTTACTACATACTTCTTTTTATCAAAAACCAAGAGTAGGACATACCTAAAACCAATAGTAATGTCATCCTAAATGTTGCTGATAAGTAACTGATCCTATAAACATCATTTAATTCATAACTGACTGTTCATTCATTACAAATGATATAAAATACAAAAAGCTAATTCTTTATACACAAATGCTCACTTTTCAGATGACTGTATTTGCAGTAGGCTATCAACATTATTTTTTTAAGGAATAAAATCTCAACGGCCAATGATTTTTGTCCCCCTATCTCCTAGGAGATGCCTTTGCTTTTATTTTTAATGGCAGTGAGGCATTTTACTGGACATGGAGAAATTTTTGATAAATTCTTTTAAGTAAGATTTTTTTAATCTGAATTATTTATTTAATTGAAGGATAATTACTAGTTTAGAGAATTTTTTAGGGTATGGAGTCTGTATTAGATGACCAGTTTGGTTTATAACATTTAAAAGGACAAAGGCCACACATTGGTGCTGTGCATTGTGAACAGGTCTCATGAATGCACTCCAATGGCAACCATAAATATATTATAATATGTATAATATATTAGCATATATGTGTAGCCCAGGTGCTGAACACTTTATGCTTTTCAAACATATATATGTGTGTGTGTGTGTGTGTGTGTACACAATATAGCCTATATATATAATATATATAGTACATATAATATATACTGTATATAACGTACACACACAATTATATACATAAATATACAATGTATATAGAATATATAGTATATAAAAACACATAATTACATAATTACATATATACTACATATAGTATATAAAAATGTATGCACTTACTATAAACTATTAGGCAAATGGACATTATATAATAAAATTTTAATGTTATTTTGTAGATACTTGAAGTAATTCTAAGTATTCCTTGTTTATGGTCTGGATCTATGTCCTCTCAACAATTGACTATAATTAATTAAACTCCCAAAGATATTGAAATAAGACTAGAACAAAAATTAATGGTGCCATGCTATTAAATTCAAGATATTTTCTTGGTATCTCTACCCTGAGCTAAGACCATGAAATAATGAGGAACCCAGAGAAAGAAGGAATAGACTTAAGAAAAGTGCATGTCTATCATGTCTCAAAGTCAATTGTCACCTACTTAATATACTATAACTCAACCCAAATATCTAATGTGTTTAATACATTTAAGTGTTAAATATATAAGCATTTGGAGCTTTTATCTAGATGTTATCATACATAAGTTTTAGAAGTTAAGCACTCTAAAGTTTCATAGCAAAGAGCAATTCTCATTTTGGCAAAATAGTCTCACCTTATTGTATGTGTCCTGACTAAGAAGAGTGGGAGATTTCTCCTGTTCATCCCTCAATGAGAAGGAAGACAAATGACTGAAGGGTCCTGGGGTAAGACAGTCAGCATGAGAGAGGGTCTGTGGATGTAGCAGGGACTTAGCAGGAGGGTAGAGTTTAGACTTATATAAAGGATGGAGAGAGACAGGATTGTGTGGGATGGCCACATCCTAGGAAGAAGAAAGGCACAGGATAGGTTAGTGTATGAAAATCAGGCACACCACAACTTACCTCTAAAATGTAAATGTAAAATGTAAAGAATATAAGGCATCCCTCACAAGATGCTTGTTTTCATAGTGACAATGCTGTCTCAGATTAATCTTTTTTGCCCCACCTTCAGCCTTTTCTGCAAGCAAAAAGGAGCTTGCAACGTATCTCCTGGAGATGCTTTTTGTTATCCATGAAAGTACTGAGAGAAGAAATGCACAGAGAATTTCAGAAACTATCTGGAGGGGTTGGCTGGGCCCAGGCAAGCAGTCAGCATAAAGGAGTCAGCAGTGAAAGGTATGAACTTGGGAATGCAGCTGAGTTGGTATAGAACTTTGCCAGAACAATGGGAAGGAATTAATTTATGAGCAGAGGCAAAGAAACTCAGGAAGTATTAACTTAGCTGAGCTGAGCAGAAATAAAGGATCAGTTAGAGGTGAGTCGAAAAGGAATAAAGACTATTTTTCACTTCCAGGCAGCGTTGTCTTGGATAGAACCTGGCAGTTCAACAAACAGGTGAGTTTGCTGTAGAGGAGGCCATATTTAGGATGGATTGTTAACATGGAAAAGGGTGAGTGCCAGAGATGGAAGGAGCAGTCGGATAAGAGCATGAGTTATATGAGTGAAGCATGGAATCCACAAAGGTTAGAAGGAGCCAACATATATGGATGAAATGTAGTTATAAAAACTAAGGGCTAATATTTATAGACAAATAGAAATGTACTATACTTCTGAAATCTTGCTTGTCAGTAGATAAATTATCCTACAACAAAGCCCACTAGGACATTTACTGTCTGACAAGCAACCTATTTTCTTACCTTTCTGACCACAAAACCAAGAAAAGAGAGGCTATGGTAGATACTTAATGCACTAATATTGAATTTTAAAGGAAAATGTTATTTCTTGTAGCTTCAAGGATGTGCTCTATTACTTGTGTGCTTTGTAAATGACAGACGGCTATTTTTTCACCCTTGAAACAATTGTAGTATAAAAATAATACATGTGGATCACAATGACATTTGGCTTACAGGTAAACTCATCTTGTAACAGTGAATAAATGTTTTACATTCATGCCCTTCATTTTAAGCAATATTTTTAAAGTCTCTGATAAGCCTTTAAACCAAAAAATAAAAAAGCTGATTATAAGAGAAACATTGCTAGCTATTAGTTTCTATGACTATTCAGTTAATTCTCTTAGAACATCCAGGAACACAAGCTAAAACATGAACTTGACTAACACAGTAATGAATTTACCTCCTTTTTTCCTAGTTAATACATATTTCCTTTCTTTCTTTTGTTTACTTTCTTTAGTTAATACTTGTCAATACTACCCTGTTAGTAAGCAACTTAAATGAAACATATTTACATAGAAACATATTCTAATTTTATCGATTTCTTCCATCACATAGTTACAACTAATTGCCGTATTTAGTGTCAAAAGCAATTAGTAGGAAATTGAGGAGCAAGAGCAAATCTCTCTGTGCAAGAACAGGGCAATATTCCCGGTGATTTTTGAGGAAGCTTAGGAAAGGGTAGCCTAGGAGTCACTTGTTTAAAGACTGTTGGATTTCTTAGAAGGTAGAGTACCAGTTCATTGAATGTCAGGAGTCAAGTCTTGAGATCCATGAGAAGCTAGTTAGCCATCACACTTGGGAATCAAATAGGATCAAGCTTTGTACAATTTGAGAGAAACCTCACCATGGCCACTCTCTGGCCTAAGGAGTGTGTCAGCCTGCACACTTCTGTGAGATCATGTGATATCCTCAGCTTGTACAGACAGCTGAGCAAAAAGTAAGAGCATAATTTGATCACTGTGGACACACTGAAGAAGCTGAGTACTGGCCAAGCTGACTTTAGTACTTGGAAATACAGGACAAGTAATGAAAAATGCGTAGTAAATGACAATAATTAACACTTCAGACACTTTTTCCGGCTCTGAGATTTGTGGTAACAAAGCAAACTGGGACTTGTTGATTCCCCAACCTTGTACTCTGACTTTGATTCTGTGTCACTCGTCACTCAGGTTACTCTTCACTTATTACCAGGTCTTTGCTTCATCCTCTAAACACCACTTTGTTCTGTATTTACTACATTCTCTCTTTTCCTTAACATGGAGAAACATTAGTGTTTATTTTTCTCTCTCCATAAATAATCACTCCTCTGCATTTCTGTTTAATTCCTGGTCTAGTGGTTTTGTTTATTTTGCTATGTTGTTTTGCACTGGACGGTTTCTCCAAGTATCTGGATATCTATTGTGTGTTTATGTTATTTGAGTCTGACACAGGGCTTCTTAGAGATACTGAGCCCACATACTGCGCTTAGAGTTCATGGTCCAGAATATGGAATTCTCAGTAATTTCAGGGTTTGCTTCTTTAGGCTGATCAGATTGCTCACTGAAAACTTTCCAAATCACCAGGTTAGAGGTCAAAAGAAAAATTACCAGCAGATAAGAAAGGCCAGGGGATAGTATTCTGAGATACAGTAGGAAAAAAATATAACAGGCTATCAACGTGAGTCATGAGGCTTCAGGCTGTGCCAGCTCCCCCTTCAATCTGAAACCCAATTTTCCTCTAACCTGAAGGAGGGGAGAATGCCAGCCACTAAGAGGCAGTGTCTTGGAGGCAGATACTTAAGTAACTGGTACTTTATCCCTTTTTTAGCTGCTGTTCTTTGATCTCTGGCAGGTTATCATCAGGTACATCTAAATCCTCAGCCTGTTGAGAGCTCTAAGGTAGAAAGAAAATCAAGGATCTGTGAGAAGCCAGCTCATGATTTAATTTGTACACTTGTTTTTATCAGTTTGACCTCATCAAGATGCCATTATAGCTCTAAAAGTATGTTCTTCTATTTCTTCATTTTCCCCCCTGTGGGCTCTATCATAAAAAATATATCCACAGATATACATATATATACATATATATACCTATGTATACATATATACACATATATACATAGGTATACATGTATAGATATATACATACATAGGTATATATGTATATATATGTATAATATATAATATATTATATATAATCATTGACCAAATCACCTAATAGACTTTTGTTTGATAAAAGTGACTCTAAAAAGTGTACAGAGCTAGGGACTACTTCCTCCTTGCATGTCTAGAAGGAATCCTACCTGTCGAGTTCAGTTTGCTTTAATGCACAGCTGAGTTCTTTGAAGGTATAGCTGAGATGCTTGCATGGTTGCCCATAATTAAATTTGGACGGTTTCCTTTCTGTGCACTGCTCTTGGGTAAAGGTGATATGGCTTGTCATCATCTCTAGTGTCATCCAAAACTTTAGTGAATATTCTTAGATGAAGAGAGCCCGCAGCTGTCTGCATTGCCTTCTCGCTGACCCATTATGCTCTTGAAATTATCTTCTGCTACTTTCACTGTGGTTTCTTCTGGTTACAGGTTTGGTAGACTAGACTAGGAACTAAGACCTGTGAAATTTCCCATGTCAGTTATAAATTGTATGTCTCCCTTGGATTTGCCTCTGTGTAAGAAGAGAAGAGTGTTGTACTTCTAGTGGCTTCTGTGTTGTCAGCTATTTCCACGTCTACTTTGTATTTTGTATTTTATATTTTATCCCATTTTACTAATCTTTTAGCAAACAGCTTGCTGTTTTATATAGTTTTTGAAGAACGCACTTCATGTTTGATTTCTACAATTTTCTCCTTTCTAGTCTAACGTCAATCTTAATTCCATTCTCTTGCTTATATATGCAGCAGGTAATGATTTTTCTCCTAAAGTATATTTTCTTTAATTTTTGTTGTTGTTATTCTTGGGTTTTCCAAGGTGAGTGTTCAATTATATTCTTTCTTTTCTCCACTAATTATATAGACAGTTATAAAAATTTTCTGAAAGACTATTTTAATAACTTCTAGAATAGTCTAATAAATAACAACTTTAAGAGCTAAGATTGCAATACATCTCTTAGATAAACATTAAATTGTTTTTTAATGCAATCTAATATATTATTTTAAGATCTTGTTTTGGTATTATTATAAATAAAACAACCAGTATTTAAAACATCAAAACACAGAACAATTTAAAATGACAATATTAAAATCTTCTATCAGTCCTATGATCCCAGATGTAGTCTCATAACACCACATTTAGAATGCCAGAAAATCTGTTTCCTGGTGTCAAAATAAATCACAAAGCTTCAACAATCAAAATACTATGGTAACAGTGGAAAGGGAGATGCACAGGCCAATGAACTGGAGTAGAGAGCCCAAAGTTAAATCCATCATGACCTTTGATAAAGATTCAAGGCATAAATGAGAACACTAGATAGCCACATGTAGAAGAAAGACATTTGACCCTTACATCATATACAAAAATCAATTTAAATAAATGTTCTGAATTTTAAAAAACATAATGAAAGTATTTTGATAATGGCTTATGCAGTGACTTTTTTGGATGTAGACGCATCAGCAGAATGGATGAAGAAAATGTGTTCCATACTCAGCATTAGACACTTGCCAACCTTTAAGAAGAACAGAATCCTGCCATTCCAGACACTGACAAGTACTGAGTAACCTCACTAATATAATGTGCAATCTGGAAGAGTTGCCTTTATAGAAACAGGGGTAGAATGGTAGCTAAAGAGGGATGGGGAGGAGGAAGGATGGGAGATGAGAAAATGTTGATTGATGGGCACTGATATACAACTGGAGAGGAACAGGAAGGTCTAGCATGCTGCTGCAATGTAGGATGACTAGAATCAGCAGTTTCATACACGGAAGGTGTTGGCCAGAGGGTACACAGACTCACTTAAGCAGATTAAGTGAGCTCTGGAGGTCTATTGTAGGCAACATTGCAATAACTGGCAATTCTGCACTTTATATTTGAAAGTGCTGAGAGGATAGATCCAATGTGTACTTCCCAAAATAGTAATAACAATAAGTATTAATGGTTCTGTGTGGGGAGATGTGGGCAGACATGTTACTTTGAGACCATTTTGTAATCTATAAGAATATCAAAAAATCAAATTGTATACTTACATATATAGGATTTTTACTTGTTATTTAGAAATAAATAAAAGCAAAAGTAAATAAGAAAAATAGAAACTCCTTTTTGAGTTTCCTTTCAAAGCAAATATTTCATATACATATGTCGGGGTACTTTTGGGGATTCTCAGTTTGTTAATTTATAAAATTTTGTGGTCTGGAAAATTTGAGTGTCTTGTTTCTACTTTGACAATTAGTAGGAGGTTCTGTTTGTCCTAAGAGATACATTTTATGATATTAAAGGATTATCAAAGGAATAGTGTTTTGTTTTGTTTTTGTTTTTGTTTTTTGTTTTTGGCTTGGGTTTGGTTGTTAGATTACAGAGTTCAAACATCTATTTATTATAGCTAACTCAGACCAGCAGTGTTCTGTTTGTCATTTACTCTGTCATAAGCTTGGAAACAATTTGAAATGTCTCACTGTTAATATGTTCTCACATAGTCCTCAAACTTTTGTATATGGATATTAAATTGAGCATTTAGATACTCTGATTATATTTTCTTTTTGCGTTTTATCCTTTAGTATTTGGAGAAAATATTGTCTTACTTAAAGAACTATTCCTCATTCTGAAAGTATGTGTGCAGAGGCACTTGCTTGCACAGGTGCATATGAAGATCAGAGGTGGACTTTAAGATGTCTCCCTCAATTGCATCTCTGTCTTGTGTTTTATTATTATTATTATTATTATTATTATTAGTAGTAGTAGTAGTAGTAGTAGTAGTAGTAGTAGTAGTATTTGAAGACAGGGTTTCTTGCTGAATCTGGAGTACATCCTATTGGCTAGATTGGCTGAGCCAAAAGTCCCTGAGAGTCACCTGTCTCCTCTGTACCCCTTTGCCCCTATTCTTACATATGTGTGCTAGAGATCTGAGCTCAAGATCCTACCCTGGAGCAGGAAGTCCCTTACCCCTTCCTCCCTGGTCCTGATTATTTTGTCTCAGCATCGCCCCTCAGTGGCTCCTATTCTAACTGCACTAACATAACAAGGCCTTTTAAATATACTCAATGTGCTCCACATTTTCTCATAAGGTTATTTATTTTAGCCAATGCTTTTCTCTACTTTTCCCATAAGGCTGAAGAATGTCCCTTTTTGTATGGTTCACATTAGAACATAAATGTGCTAAGTTGAAAATATTTTAAAGTGTATATTCTGATTTAGGCACATAATAAAACTCCATATACTGACTTCTTCATTACTCATTTCCCCCCACATCTCTGAGATTGATTCATAGGCATTTTCTAAGTGGTTGATTACAAAGGAAAATGTCCATTTATCATCTCACATTTCTATATTATATTTGTTGCAAAAAGAATATATTTATCACCTAATAAATTAGGTTGTTAACATTTTATATCATTTTCTATAAAGAGAATTTTATTATTCACTTCAACAATTCTTTTAAATGTATGTCTTGAGTATGTTGTCTTCAAACAATACTAAAAATTTCATAGGCCATTTGGGTCCTGAGTTTCCTGTTCTGTAAATGTCTTATTGTGATGCTGTATTATTAGTTACAATGCAAGACAAAATTATACACTTAGGGATAGGTGTATTCACATCTATACATACAAAAGGTGTAGATACACATCTATATTTCAAATTATTTATATAACTAAAAACTGGTCAACTTGTCAATTCAATATTTTAAATTTTTACTTATGATTGATAAGCCTTACTGGACATAGAATTTCCTGTTATTTATGCATATATCATTTTTAGTTTGTTTTTTCTAGATTATTTTAGAGTTTTAGTTTACTTTAAAGGAAGCCATTTATTTTATCCGGATTATTTTAGTGAAAAAGTTAACATATACACACTGGAGTAGCTCCTATGGGCTATAATTAAATGCAGCAAGATTAAGAGAAAATGTTGCACCCCACTATACAGCCCTGACTTCCCATGAAGCTTCACTTTGAGTAGCCTTGACTTCCAATCATTTAGAAATCAACTACAAAGGAGAATGAGCAAAGCACAAACCTTCCTGCTTTAGGTGGAAGCTGCAGGCATTTTGTAAAGGAACCATACATGGGCATTGTAGACTCCATACATCTATCTATCCCACAAGGACTTGACCTCACCACGATCGTATGAGAGCAGCCTCTACAAGATGCAGGTAAATGGGAGCAGCTGGCTTCATAAAGATACTGGTAGAACATATTTCATCCCCAGGCCATGATTTCAAACTCCTCTTTCAGTTTATTATTAAGGCATATTAATAATCTCTCATATCTCAGCCACCTCCTATGTCACTCTGGTGAATTATCTTGTGCTCAGCATGTCACTGTAGAAATCATTTTCCTAAATGATCTGAAGGGATTGTCATTCTCCTCCACCTCAGCAGTCAGCATGTGAATCTTCAAGTTCTAATTTTAAAGGAAGAAAATCATACCTGCTCTTATTAGTAAAATAGACAGTGTAGATATTTCTGGTTAAATGTTTAAACCACTTGCTCTCTTCATAATTGCCCTCTCCAATATAAAATTACTTTTTAAAAAATTCCCCAAACTGAGCCTTATTCAAGTTTGATTATTAAAAAGGAACAAATTATTTTCATTGGTGTTGATATGGTACACTGCAAAACTTTAAGAAGACACGGGAACATGAAACAATAATATCCTGCTCATTAAAGGAAAAAATAGCAGACAAATACAAGATAAGTAAATTGATTTGGCTCTGCCTAATTGACAGAGACATCAGAAAATGAATGTCACAGTACTGTCTGGGGCACCGGCCACTCTAGAAAAAGGTTACCTTCTTCTCAACCATTAAACTCTTAACTTCAAACACTACTTCCATTGCAATAAAGGGGCATTTCAAGGCACTTTGAGCTCTTCTCATTAAAGACTACAGATTTCAGCCTCTTTTGTTCTGTTCCTAGCATTTTAAATGTTACCTCCTTTCCTGTGGTTTGGAAGTGATAGTGAAAATTCACTGTCTCTGTACAGATGCTGTCTGTTCATGCTGTGTGTTATCTGCCAAGCACAGGCCAACTGTGTGACCCAAGTCTTAGTTCCATCCCTTAGGCATCTACCGGCTTCTTATTGAAACAGTAAACTACATTAGCAACTGTTTAAAATCAAAATCATAGGGTTTATCTTCTCTTTTAATTTAAAGGAGCATCCGGTTAGAGTCAAGAAGAGGTATAGTATATCCAGAAAGAATGACTCCTTTATCCAAAATGAACTCACTGTTTTACAGATATCATCACAAAACTCACAAGACCACAAAGGAAATTCCGGCTATGTGTATTGAAGATCAGTCTAGTAAACTAGGCTTCATAGCTGTGAATGTGAGCCATACCTTCTGGTTCATAAACCTCAATTTTGAAAAAAGACATATTTAAACTAACACATCTATTTTAAAAACTGATATGAACCAAAAAAAGGAGAGAGTATTTGTGAATCCAGAAAAATTTAGCATATGTTTAGCTATTTCAAGTCCTCTATATATTTTTAAAAATAATGACAACCTAATTTTGAAGATAGACTTCAGATCACAGTATTTCACATGTATGGTGTCTGGCAATAGAATAGTATAAAGACGGTTGAAGCAGAAACTCAACTGAACAGATGGAGAAAATAGTTCTAAAGCACATCCACAGAGGAGTGTTAAGATGCCATGTCTTTCACATTTCTCTATTTGTGCTTGATTCACACTCTCACACCGTTCATATGGACATATTTACAGAAATTTAGATTGAAAAATTAGAGGGTAGTTTTTTTAAAGGCTTCTTTGACCCCTCAAAATGGAAAGGATATATACTCCATGACTCCTCAGAAAGAAGTAAATCTCCTTCTTCCAACATTATAATTATTTTAAAGAAAAATCACAATAGTAAATATGTTAAAATGGAACTCCTCTAAAGAGTCCAGGACCTGTTGGCCATATTCATTTCATTTCATTATGGAAACATTATTTACAATAACCAAGTTAAGGAAGCAGGTTAAGGGCCTGTCAATGAGGAATAGATTTAAAAATGTGAAATTTAAGCCATGAAATATTATGTAACTTTATCAAAGGAAATCTTGCCATTCTCAGCAACATGGGTGACTCTAAAAAGTATTACTTCGGGTGAAATGAGTCAATCACAAAAGGATAAATATTGTATATCTTATACATAAAATATGAAAAAGCCCAAGCACAGAAACAGAGTAGAGCAATGGTGTTTAATAGTGCAGAGCAGGGAAGATAGGAAGATACTGATCAACCTGTACAAAGGTAGATGGTAAAACATTTGGTTCCCCATTGGTAATGTTTGGGGAAGCTGAGGAGGTGTGGCTTTGCTAGAGGAAAATAACATGTGATAGGGAAGTTTTAAGAATTTATTTTCATTACACTTTTGATTACCTCTGTCTTTCTGCTTCGTGCTTGCTGTTGAAGACATGATCTCTAAGCTTCCTATTGCACACCCAAAGCTTGCTGCTATCCCTCCACACCATAATGGACTCTTATCACTTAGGAACGATACGCCAAAATATTCTCTTCCTTAAGTTGCATTTTCTCATGATGCTTTCTCCCAGCAATGGAAAAGTCACTACACAAGAACAGACAAGAACAAAAGAGCAAAAAGTACACAGCAATGCTAACTTCACAAACCACAACACTACCATACTGGGTAGAACCACTGGCCCTGGCCTGGCAAATGTATTTCCAAGATTGTTCTTCCAGCTATTCAATGAAGCTGAAGCTAAACTCCAATTTAATGCTCAGAGTGGTAACTGTTAGGCATTACTTCATCCAAAACATTTAGTTCTTTGTTTGTTTGAAAGTACACTTTTGAGAGAGCATACACCAGCAATTTAGCAGCACATCTGAAATCACTAGAACAAAAAGAAGCAAGTTCACCCAAGAGGAGTCGAAGGCAGGAAATAATCAAACTCAAGGCTAAAATCAACCAAATGGAAAGAAAAAGAACTATACAAAGGATCAACCAAACCAGGAGCTGGTTCTTTGAGAAAATCAACAAAATAGATAAACCTTTAGCCCGACTAACTAGAGGGCACAGAGACATTATCCTAATCAACAAGATCAGAAATGAAAAAGGAGACATAAAAACAGATACTGAGGAAATCCAAAAAATCATGAGAGCCTATTACAAAAGCCTATACTCAACAAAACTGGAAAACCTGGATGAAATGGACAATTTTCTAGACAGATACAAGTACCAAAGTTAAATCAAAATCAGATCAACAATCTAAACAGTCCCATATCTGCTAATGAAATAGAAACAGTCATTAATAGTCTCCCAACCAAAATAAGCCCAGGTCCAGATGGATTTAGTGCAGTTTTATCAGACCTTCAAAGAAGACCTAATACCAATACTCCTCAAACTATTCCACAAAATAGAAACGGAAGATACTCTGCCCAATTTGTTCTATGGAGCCACAATTACTCTTATATCTAAACCACACAAAGACCTAACAAAGAAAGAAAACTTCAGACCAATTTCCCTTATGAATATCAATGTTAAAATACTCAATAAAATTCTTGCAAGTCGAATCCAAGAACACATCAAAATGATCATCCATCATGATCAAGTAGGCCTCATCCCAGGGATGCAGGGATGGTTCAATATTCGGAAATCCATCAAGGTAATTCACTACATAAACAAACTCAAAGAAAAAAACCATATGATCATCTCATTAGATGCTGAGAAAGCATTTGACAAAATCCAACATCCCTTCATGATAAAAGCCTTGGAAAGATCAGGAATTCAAGGCCCATACTTAAACATAGTAAAAGCAATATACAGCAAACCAGTTGTCAACATCAAACTAACTGGAGAGAAACTTGAAGCAATCCCACTAAAATCAGGGACTAGACAAGGCTGCCCACTCTCTCCCTACCTATTCAATATTGTACTTAAGTCCTAGCCAGAGCAATTAGACAGCAAAAGGAGATCAAAGGGATACGAATTGGAAAGGAAGAGTCAAATTATCACTATTTGCTGATGATATGATAGTATACTTAAGTGACCCAAAAAATTCCACCAGAGAGCTCCTAAACCTGATAAATAACTTCAGCAAAGTAGCTAGATATAAAATTAACTCAAGCAAGTCAGTGGCCTTCCTCTACATAAAGGATAAACAGGCAGAGAAAGAAATTAGGGAAACAACACCCTTCGCGATAGTTAAAAATAATATAAAATACCTTGGTTTGACTCTAACAAAGCAAGCAAAAGATTTGTTTGACAAGAACTTCAAGTATCTGAAGAAGAATATTTAAGAAGATCTCAGGAGATGGAAAGATCTCCCATGCTCGTAGATTGGCAGGATTAATATAGTAAAAATGGCCATCTTGCCAAAAGCAATCTACAGATTCAATGCAATCCCCATCAAAATTCCAATTCAATTCTTCACAGACTTAGAAAGAGCAATTTGCAAATTTATCTGGAATAACAAAAAACCCAGGATAGCCAAAACTGTTCTCAACAATAAAGGAACCTTTGGTGGAATCACCATCCCAGACCTCAAGCTGTACTACAGAGCAATTGTGATTTAAAAAAAACTGCATGGTATTGGTACAGTGACAGGCAGCTAGATCAATGGAATAGAATTGAAGACCCAGAAATGAACCCACACACCTATGGTACAGGGGAAGTTTTCCTAAACAGAACACCAATAGCTTGTGCTCTAAGATCAAGAATTGACGAATGGGATCTCATAAAGTTGCAAAGCCTCTATAAGGAAAAAGACACTGTTAGTAGGACAAAATGGCGACCAACAAATTGGGAAAAGATCTTTAACAATCCTATATCTGATAGAGAGATAATAGCCAATATATACGAATAACTGAAGAAGTTAGACTCCAGAGAACCAAATAACCCTATTAAAAAATGGGGTAGAGAGCTAAACAAAGAATTCTCAATTGATGAATACTGAATGGCTGAGAAGCATGTAAAAACATGTTCAACATCCTAGTCATCAGGGAAATGCAAATCAAAACAACCCTGAGATTCCACCTCACACTAGTCATAATGACTAGGATAAAAAACTCAGGTGACAGCAGATGCTGGAGTGGTTGTGGAGAAAGAGGAACATTACTTCATTGCTGGTGGGATTACAAGCTGGTACAATCACTCTGGAAATCAGTTTGGCAGTTCCTCAATAAATTGGACATAGTACTACTAGAGGAGCCAGCTATACCACTCCTGGGCAGATACCCAGAAGATGTTTCAACATGTAATAAGGACATATGTTCCACCATGTTCATAGCAGCCTTACTTATAATAGCCAGACACTAGAAACAACCCAGATGGCCCTCAACAGAGGAATGGATACAGAAAATGTGGTACATCTACACAATGAAGTACTACTCAGCTATTTAAAAAAATCATTTTATGAAATTCTTAGGGAAGTGGATGGATCTGGAGAATATCATCCTGAGTGAGATAACCCAATCACAAAAGAACACACATGGTATGCACTCTTTGATAAGTGGATATTAACCCAGATGATCAGAATACACAAAGTACAATCCACAAACCACAAGAAACTTATGAAGAAGGAAGACCAAAATGTGGATACTTCATTCCTTCTTAAAACAGGGAACAAAATATCCATAGAAGGAGTTGCAGAGACTAACTATGGAGCAGAGACTGAAGGAAGGACAATCCAGAAGACTGCTCCACCTGAGAATCCTTCCCATATTCAATCATCAAACCCAGATACTATTGTGGATACCAGTAAGTGATTGATGACAGGAGCCTGATATAGCTGTCTCCTGAGAGGGTCTGACAGTACCCAACTAATACAAAAGTAGAGGCTCACAGCCATCCATTGGACTGAGTACAGGGTCCCCAATGAAGGAGCTAGAGAAAGGGCCCAAGGACCTGAAGGTTTGCAGCCCCTTATGACGAATAACAATATGAACTAACTAGTACCCTCAGAGCTCCCAGGGACTAAACCACCAACCAAAGAGTACACATGGTGGGACTAATGGCTCCAGCAGCATATGTATAGTAGAAGATTGCCAAGTTGGTCATCAATGGGAGGAGAGGCCCTTGACCCTGTGAAGGTTCTATGCCCCAGTATAGGGAAATGCCAGGGCAGTAAGCAGAAGAGGGTAGGGTAGTGAGCAGGGGGAGAGGGGAAGGAACAGGGGTTTGTTCTTGTTGTTTTTTGTTTTTTGTTTTGTGGGGTTTTTTTGGAGGGGAACCTGGGGAAGGAGATTTTGTATGACATGTAAATAAAAAAAATATCTAATAAAAAATGTTAAAAAAAAAAAGAAGAAAGTGGGGAAGAGCCTCAAACATATGGGTACAGGAGAAAATATCTTGAACAGGACACCAGTGGCTTGAGCTGTAAGATTAAGAATCGACAAATGGGACCTCATAAAATTGCAAAGCTTCTGAAAGGCAAAGGACACTGTCAATAAGACAAAAAGACAACCATCAGATTGGGAAAAGATTACCAATCCTACATCCAATAGAGGGCTTATAGCCAATATATACAAAGAACTCAAGAAGTTAGACTCCAGAGAACCAAATAACCCTATTAAAAATGAGGTACAGAGCTAAACAAAGAATTCTCAACTAAGGAATATCAAGTGGCTGAGAAGCACCTAAAGAAATGTTCAACATTCTTAGTCTTCAGGGAAATGCAAATCAAAACAACCCTGAGATTCCATCTCATACTAGTCAGAATGGCTAAGATCAAAAACTCAGGTGACAGCAGATGCTGGTGAGGTTGTGGAGAAAGAGGAACACTCCTTAATCGCTGGTCGGATTACAAGCTGGTACAACCACTCTGGAAATCAGTTTGGCAGTTCCTCAGGAAATTGGACATAGTATTACCTGAGGACCCATCTATACCACTCCTGGGCATATACCCAGAAGATGCTTCAACATGTAATAAGGACATATGCTCCACTATGCTTATAGCAACCTTATTTATAATAGCCAGAAAATGAAAACAACCCAGTTGTCTCTCAACAGAAGAATGGATACAGAAAATGTGGTACATCTACACAATTGAGTACTACTCAGCTATTAAAAACAATGAATTTATGAAATTATTGGGGAAATGGATGGATCTGGAGAATATTATCCTGAGTGAGATAACCCAATCACAAAAGAATATGCATGGTATGCACTCACTGATAAGTGGCTATCAGCCCAGAAGCATGAAACATCCAAGATACAATCCACAACCATAAGAAAGTCAAGAAGAAAGACCAAAGTGTGGATACTTCAATCCTTCTTAGAAGGGGAACAGAATATCCATGGAAAGAGTTGCAGAGACAAAGTATGGAGCAGTGCCTGAAGGAAGGTCAATCCAGAGACTGCCCCACCTGGGAATCCTTCCCATATATAATCACCAAACCCAGACACTACTATGGATGACAGCAAGTGCTGGCTGACAGGAACCTGATATAGCTGTCTCCTGAGAGGCTCTGCCAGTGCCTGACTAATACAGAAGTAGAGGCTCACAGCCATCCATTGGACTGAGCACAGGGTCCCAAATGAAGGAAGACAATGGACCTAAGGAGCTAAAGGGGTTTACAGTCCCTTAGGAGGAACAACAATATAAACTAACCAGTACCCTCAGAGCTCCCAGGGACTAAACCACCAACCAAAGAGTACACATTGTGGGACTCATGATTCCACCTGCATATATAGCAGAGGATGGTCTAGTCGGTTGTCATTGGGAGGAGAGGCCCTTGGTCCCCTAAAGGTTCTATGCCTCAGTGTAGGGGAATGCCAGGGCCAGGAAGCAAGAAAGAGTTGGTTGGTGAGCAGGGGGAGGGGAGGGAACAGAGTTTTTTTTTTCTTTTTGGAGGGGAAACCAGGAAAGGAGATATCATTTGAAATGTAAATAAACAAAGTATCTAAGAAAAGCATATACTTTAGAAAGCTCATGGCAGAGGGAATATTTTGGAGACAAACATTCTAGCTTCAAATATCTAGGACATTGGATATCAAAATTCTTTTAGAAAACATGGTAGATCAGACTATCAACATGCACTTCTAGGCTACAAATCAAGTCTTACCAAACACAAATAAGTGGAAATAAGTCCATATATTCTATAAGCTCATAGTTTAATAAAGTTAAAAGTAGTGTCAAGATAAATTACAGAAACTACATAAATACATTAAGAATGAATAAAACACCTTTGACCCAAGCAGAAATTAATGAAATAGAGTAAAAAAAATATAGACAGCTTTTGGTTACTGCAAAGAAAGAAGTGCCAATATTGCACCTTTAGAAGAGTACGTCTTCCTCCAGGAGGAGGGGGAAGACATAGACCAATTTCTCTGATAGCAAAGACTCAAAAAATCTCAATAAAATTCCCACAAACCAAAATCAAGACCACATTATGAAGATTTTACACCTTGACCAAGTTAGCATCAACCCAGGTATGCAGGGTTGGTTCAACACATACAAACCAATGGGCAAAATACAGTACATAAACTTAAGGATAAAAGCCACAGGTCCATCTCAGTAGATGCAGAAAAGTCTTTTGACAAAAGTCAATATCTCTTCACTGTTAACTAAAAATCTGGGAAGAGAAAGAACATACTTGAACATAATGGCTACATGCAGCAAAACGTATAGCCACTATATACTAAAAAACAAAGAGCACTTTCCCTAAACTATAGAACAAGACAAGGTTGTGACTCTTTCTTCTCTTGTTTAATAGTCTTAAATTCTAAGCTGGAGCAATAAGACAGAAGAAAAACATAAAAGGGAAAAATAGAAAAAGAAGAAAAAGAAAGAAAGGAATGCTACTTTCAAATGAGATAGCCAGTCTTTAAAACTCCAGCAGAAACCATCAAGCCTTAATAAATACATGTGACAGGATGCAACATCAACATATCATTTTATATACCAACAGAAGATTTGTCAATAAGGAAATGAGGCCAAGGAAGAGGAAATCCCACTCACAGTAGCTTCAAAACCAAAAGAATACATAAGAACAATGAACTGATAACAATGGGGGACACAACACCCCGACTAGAAACCATGTCAGCAAGTCAAACCTCCAGTATGAGAAATGTGTTACATTTAGATCATTCATTGTCCAAAGAGGCCCTATAAATTCCTGCAAATATGGTTAACTATTGTCAGTGTTACTGGATATCCTCTGCAACTTTACCGCAAGAACCTTAGGTTGAAGGCACTACTTATTTGATGTTAAGCATGAAGAAATTGATTAGGTGCCCATGGTTATTTGGTTAGGTTTTCTTCTTGTTGATATTGTTTCACTTTTTTAGTTTGGATATTTCCTATCTTATTGGTTTTGGTTGTTCACTTATTTTGATAGTCATTTTTGTTTGTCTTTGATTTACAGTTATTTTTAAGAGAGAGAGAATATAAAGTTGGGTAGGCTGGGAGGGAGAATCTAGAAGGAGTTGGAGGAGGGAAACAAATATGAAAAATATAATAAAAAGAAAAAATATGCAAGAATAAGCCTAACCAGGGAGGTAAAAGACCTGTGGAGTGAAGACATTAAGCACTAGGAAGAAAACTGAAGACAGTAGATGGCAAACAGCCTTCCAAATTCAGGCTCTGGCAATGTTACTATTGGCAAAGTGGCAGTATCAAAAGTCATCTACACATTAAAGACAAAACCCATTAAAGTCCAGGTGATTTTCACGTACCTAGAAAAATTCCTAAATTCACATGGAAGCATAAAATTCCTTGGGAAACCAAGGCAATCCAAGCAGAAAAAGGCAGTATTTGAAGTATCAAATCAGCTTGTTTCAAATTGTATCACTGCCATAGTTTTTAAAACATCATTATCTTGACACAAAACAAGGTATGTAGACCACTAGAATACAATTGAGAGCAGAAATAAACTCACATAGCTACCTAATTTGTGTACATGTGTTGTGTGTGAGTATGTGTATTGTACAAGTACACAAATGTATATGCCATCCACTGAGTTTGTTGAGATTGAGGCTTTCAGTGTCCAGGGGCTCACACATTAGTTTATATTGACTAAGCAGTGAGTCCAAGGAACCATGTCTGTCTCCATATTCCCTGCTGGGGTTGGTTACAAATCCCTGACTCTTAAAATGTCTTTTTCAGTCTTGTATTGGTGAGTTTTGAAGGGTGTTATCTTCTGCCATGACTAGGAGACACAACCTCACAGCAAAATATCTATTCCTCTGGCACTATATATACTTTTAATGGTCTGTCTTAGTCAGGGTTACTATTCCTGCACAAACATCATGACCATGAAGCAAGTTGGAGAGGAAAGGGTTTATTTGGCTTACACTTCCACATGGCTGTTGATCACCAGAGGAGGTCAGGACTGGAACTCAAGCAGGCCATGGAGGGATGTTTCTTGCTGGCTTGCTTGCTTTTCCTGGCTTGCTCAGCCTGCTCTCTTATAGAACCCAAGACTTCCAGCCCAGGGATGGCACTACCCCTTTGATCACTAATTGAGAAAATGCCCCACAGCTGGATCTCATGGAGGCATTTTCCCAACTGAAGCTCACTTCTCTGTGATAACTCCAGCCTGTGTCAAGTTGACACATAAAACTAGCCAGTACATGGTCCATCTAAAAATTTTTCCAGTGAAGCTGTGGACAGGGAACTGTGCAGAGAGAGATAAGAGTAGATCAGATCCCACCTTGAGCAAGAAGACATAAATATTCTGAAGGCATGTGATCAGAACATTCTGCATTACTAGACACGGGCTTCTTAACTCCAAGTTCAAGGGGACCTTCTGTTATAGAGTCTTTCCCACCCACCAGTAAAGTTCTCTAATGCTCTAACCTGTGAATAACATCCATTTGATACAGTTGTCTTCAGTTTTGAAGTTCTGTTGTTTAATAGTTTTAGGGTCAAAGCCAAAATGGAATTTAGAAAATCTATTTTGACAAGGCTCTTATTTAAAACTACACTGTACCTGCTATGAAAGGTCCTAAGTATGACAATGCTCAAGCCCCTTGAATAAAGATTCAGGAGCATCATGGGCTACCAAGGTTTCAGGAGAAAGCTTTCCCAGTAATATTCTTCCTTGCTGAATATGGGTTGCCACCAATTATTCCTTAGCAACAAATGCCTTGTACTGTGACAGCAGAAGTAGCAAGCCAGCCTTCTTAGTGTGTCTGCTTAAAAACAAAAACAATTAAAGAGGAAATGTCTCTTGAAGATTCTTATCCCTACCTACATCACGTAAAGTGGAACAGAAAAAAAAAAAAAAAAAGAAGTCTCCCTTAGCAACATAAATGCTGGCAACAAACACTACAGTGCTTTAGTTATGATTTTTCTATTTAGATATGAAGACAAGGTCAAGGGAAATTTAATGCCAAAGAAGAGTAATGAAGCTTAAATATGTACTGAGCATATCTGATTGTATCCTGGAGGAGAAATAATATTATTTCAAAGGGGTATTTTTTCAAACAAATGCAAATGAGTAAGTTAGTTTAATATATTTATGACAAATAATCTATGACATATATTAACAAGTATTTTCATGTTGAATTCCTTCTTATATATACAAAGTGGAAAGGAGGGGGAAATGAAGGGAGGAAGAAAAGAGGAAGAAAGGAAGAAACATTCACAAATATAGCACTATTTGAGCGACACCAAATTTCTAGGTTAAATCTTTCAAAGTCAATGTAACACTAAAAGTTATTCTGTTTCTCACTCCTTAAAACAGTCCAAGTCATTTAGTCATTTCTACACCTAAAAAGGGTTCTTATAAACATCCTACCTGAAGAAATGAGTCAAGCTTAGTCATGATAGAAGGAACATTTATGACAGAAGAAACCAAGCCACCTTGATTGAAATGACTTTTGAAAGAAAAAAAAAAAAAACAGTTGGTAATTTATGACATTCAGTGTAAAATGAGGCACTGTTCATCTTATCCATGACAAGATATTTGCCTGCTATTTCACCTGGGTGGAGCAAGGAAGGGCAGCTGAAGGTCACAGTCAATATGTAACTTCATGGATAATTAAATGGCAATCTGAAAGTTTCTCATGACATCATCAAACAGAAATTGAGAGGGAAGGGAAAAAAATTGAATGTTTAAAAATATCAAGGGAGGGGAATGAGAAGGATACATGGGGAAATCTCTCCCACAATGATCCTATTTTGTTTCTGTGAGTTCCAAGGATGTCATCCTCTAAATCAGTGCATTTCAACCTTCCTAATGCTGTGACCTTTTAATAGTGTAAAAAATATGTGTTTTTTTCTGATGGTCTTAAGCAACTCCAGTAAAACGTTCATTCAACCACCTTAGGGGTCACAGATTGAGAACCACTGCTCTAAATGGTCATTTTAATCAAAACACATCCTCTCCTCCACTGAAGCAGGTCAGAAGGAAAACGAAATGGAAGGGACAGGCATGCAGGGAAACACCATTTCTCATAGAGAAAAAAGAAAAGCATCTCTGGAAAAATCAGATAAAACAACAGTAGTCTCTCGTGGTTTCAGTGCAGACCTTCACCCTGGCTCTCTAAAGCGCTAAGGAGGCAATAATGTATCTAATCTCAAGAACTACATTATTAATATAAAGATGAAAAGGTATTTTACATATTGCCTTATAAGACTGAATTAAAATATTGTGTTTTATATTAAAACAAACATTTTCAATGGAGAAAGTAACCTTTTGCTAACTGGATAGGTCATATGATCAGCAAATCATTGCTTTGCATTGTGAGCTTTGACGCTCACAAGTCGTCAGAACAGCGTAACACCACTTCATCTCTGATCTCTGCGCTTGCCACATGCTCGCTGGCCCAAACAAGCCCAGTAATAACTTCTACCTCTGCCTTAAGTTATCAATAGAAGCATTCTTCGGAGTACGTGGTCATCATGGCACATCTGTATAAATCCGTATATTTAGGATAGAATGTGAAAATGTTTTGTAATAATTCAAAAAGGATCATAAAATGATAAAAATAATGGATTTGGAGTGAATTTCAGAAAAGCATAAGCTTTATTTAAAAAGAGGATTTTTTTTTTTTTGAAAATCCATCTAATGTAAAATGATACTATTTTCCCTAGAACATTTTGGTGTAAAAAAAAATCATTAAATACTAAGTCTCAATTACTAGATTTCTCATTTAGTCTCAGACTTTGCTTTGAGTACTGAGAGGCTATTTGCAGACAATTTGTCAGCTCCTAATCTGTTCAGTAGGCTGCCCAGCTAAATCCCCGTGCGCTACAATACATACATCTCTGCCTTGTCTCATCATCTTTAGCATCTGACATTTTGTAACAGCATTTGGAAATCATATTTTATGGCAGTGAAACTGCTAGGGAAAATTTATGAACTTAGCAATCCCATCCAACATGTCCTGCCATGCGGAACTGCCCCCGGTACAAGGGAGATTAGTGAGTGTGAGCTGGTTCAATTTGGCCAGCTGCCTGCCTAAGAAATTTTCTATTACATGGGCGAATGAGATCAACCAAGTTTGGAAACATTCAATTTGTTCTATGGCAGATTGAAAGAGAACAGTAGTGACTGGAGCTGAACGTGAACATCTTCATATTAAGTTCTAGTGAGGTAGCAATGCCAGTGTCATGAGTCATTGGTAACTACTGAGTTCCTAGGTGGTCTTAACTATGTACACATGTGAGCTAACTTTGTAATCTGCTTCATTGTAGACGCTGGACATAAAGAATGTATAAATACTCCTCAACATATAGAAGGCAGTTGAGCATAGGAGGCTTTTGTGGCTCAGGGTTTAATCAGACTTTGTCCTCTCTTACCCTGCCCTGCATATGAGGCTAAGAGAGCCTTGGAATTCACATGTAAGTAGGATGCTAGGTTTCTTTCAGTTCTTAATATTCTGTAGTATCCCATTAAGTCAGATGTCCATCCTTCAGATAAGGATGTATGAAAGTCTTAATAAAAAATGTAAACACAATTATACATGTAGTCTACAATATTTTAAAAAACAGACATTTTCATCCAATTATCTGGAAATACACAGATGTAAGCTGTAACATAAACAAAGCTTTCAACTTGTCTCAGCACGAAAGAACAGAGAAAAAGAAAATGATGATTCCTTTAAGTGACAAGAATTTCCTGCACTAGAAATGGAATTCATCATTCCACCAGACAATGAAGGTGATAAATTACAGGAAGATTAACCTGATGTGCTAAAGGGAGCTTGCTTGAAGAAAAATTAAGTTTCAAGATTACATAAAAAGTAAAAATCTTTATTTTATAGCAGCTACTCAAATTCTGAGGACTATAATGTGCATAGATAATAATTCATGAAATTTAATTTAATATCTTCAGTTTGTTTCCATATAAATAATATAAAGTTATATTCTAATAATCTTTTACAATGATTTTCCAACCCAGAAGTTCACATTAATCTTCAAAAATGTTAGTATTGTACAAACAATATGGTTTTTTCCTGTTTTCATTGACAATCAAATCTGTTTTCCTAATTTCTCTTTCTGTAATATACAGAATTAATAATGATAAATTATATAACAATAAGATTTATACACAAATGAAAATAGACTTCCTCTAAATTTCTTTAAAGGTTCAAACTTATATATATAAAAAAAAGAGAACAGTCTCTCAAAATGAACATAAATAACTGAAAATATTTTAATCTTTATTTTCCCCTCATTTCTGACATGAAATCTTACTATGCTGTCCAGTCTGGACTTGAAATCATGCATCAGGAGATTGAGTTACCTCAGCCTCTCAGGAGCTGGAACCACAGCTAGTGACTATTCAGCCATTTTCAATCTCATTATATGAATAAAATCAATGATTATTCATGAGAGTATGTGTATGATAAACACTTTCAAGGCTACATAAAGAATTATGAGCCATTCAGGGTTAATCAATGATTTAACCCAACCCAAATCTTATAGTTTAAATAATTGATTAAATGGGTTTGATCCTCCCAGCTTACTGTACACATTGAGACTGAAGTCATGGGGAGATAATCTTCCCAGGGTCAAAGAGCTTACACAGGGCGCACGAAACGCTCTTCACATCTTATAAGTACAAATTTACATGTCAAGAATATTGCCAGCTGTAGCATTTTACTTAAACATTTAAAGAAGATGGTATATTTATTTTCTTTTATAAATATAATATAAAATGTGATGAGCTTGTATGTTTTTACTGTATCCAGCATTTTTTCTATTTTACATTGCTTAGACATTTAATGTTTAAGATTAAGAAAAAAAGTACAGCTCATACCTATTTCTTGCATTTAATAAGACAAATCAGGCTGTACAATTTCTTTTGGGTGGCTAAATGAGCTTTTATATACATTTTAAAGATTTTACTTGTTTTTATAATGTGAGAGTTTGGCTTGCAACGTGTGTGTGTGTGTGTGTGTGTGTGTGTGCGCGCGTGTGGTGTGTGCACACACATGCACCATGTGCATGCAGTACTCAGAGAAGACAGAGGAAGGCATCAGATCCCTAGAACTAGAATTACAGATGGTTGTGAGCCATCATGTGGGTATTGGAAACTGAACCTTGACCTCAGCAGGATCAGTTAGTGCTCCTAACTGCTGAGCCATCTCGCTAGGCCCTGGAGTGTTGTATTATGTGTACATGTATTGTCATATTTTCCTATTATTGTAGAAAGTTCCCATTGACAGTTCTCATTTCTCCTTTCTGCAGCATTCAGCACTTATAATGCAAACAGAGCGTGCATTCTTTACACATAGTCATGAGATTACATGAGTCCTACACAGTAATTTGCACTCTCAAGCTAGAAGGATTACATAACCCTTCAAATATACTATGTTAATAATACAATACACATCTGGACAATAGGATTGTTGCCAACTCTAAAAAATCTAAAATATCATATATTCTCAAAATAAGCTGGACTCAGAAATAATAGTTCAGCGGCACATGGCCATTGAAGTCTTGAGGTGAATGCTGTAGGTTCCCATACAATACCTACAATGTGTAGATAATGTTTTTGTTTTACCTTTAGAAAAAACTTTGATGTGCTTCAAAATAACACCCTTGAATATGAATTTCTATTTGGATACACAATGACCTGTTCCATTATCTGGAATAGAACCTATTAAATATATTTTCTTGCACATATAACATTGTTACTTTATATAGACACTTATAGTATGAAATACTTTCTTATGTAGATACTCACCTGCTCAGAAAACAGGCCACTGTTGTCTTCAAGGTATTTACTGAAAGGGTTGGGTTCATAAACTTCTTCTTCCTTTTTCAGGAATAGTTTGGATTTTATAGGTACTGGACGAATTACTCCAGGCTTAGTCTTAATAAAGGAGAAATGTTTTAAAAATAGAGGAGAAAAAATACGATTAAAATGAAAAAGTATGATTATTGTTACACAGATGTTCTCACAATTTTCTTTTGTAATTGGAAGTGCTTTAAAATAATGGATAAAATGGCCTAGAAAGCAGATTATTTTAACAATGTAAACTAAACTTAAAATCAATATAATTGTTTGCATATTATGGTCAATTAGTTCACTGATTATGGTAGTAGGCAAGTTGTAAAGATCTACTATCATAATCTAAACTTGCAAAACCATACCAAATATGTTCTTCTACACTTTGTTTGATAAAGTTTTTTTGAATGCCTGTTCTGTAATAAACATCATAGACATAATAGGATAGAGGACCTTGGAAATTCCACCCACATTATTACAAGCCACACTCATATTATGTATGGCAAAAATAGGTCTAGATGAAAACTATGCTAACCTTCCCTAGAGTGTGATAGAGAAATCTGTTACCTTCTATTACTTTATGTCATAGCAGGGGCTATAAGATGTCCTATTTTACTTCAAAGGTAGAAATAGTGAGATGAAGAGGTTTTCTAAAGTGGCGTCCCAAGGAGGCAAACACTGGGATTGAATGCCAGAACATCCATGGGGCTCAGCTGGGTTTGTCCTGTAGTCCTCTAACACTGTCCTGTCCTTTGACAATAGGTTCCATCTGATGTAGTTTGTATCAGAACAGCCTTGGCTAACACATCAGTCACTAGGAACTCATAAAATTGTAGCCAGTGACAATATGAGAGGGACTTTACTTCTCGGGGCAATTTCTAAATGTTTCACAACATGTAAAATCTTATCACACTATCAAATGTCATGAAGTGATGGATACATTTTAAAACCATGCCAAATGAAAATTCAATAAAGAGAAATTGTGCCGTTCTTTGTTTGAGCTTTCTGCTGCAATCATTCTTGCCAGCCTCTTTACTCCTGGAAAACTCTAAGTTAGCACTGCTTAGGCAACCCTGGTGCGCACAAGTTAAGCCCTGGGGGATTACATCTATCTTTCTGCTCTATAAAGCACTTGATGTATTTTGAGTCTTGAATAAATGTCTCTCTGCAATACTCTTTTCCGTTGCTATTTCCCCAGTTGTTTGCTGTATATATGCCAAGTGGGGAAATACAGATTGAAAAAGTGTTTTCCTTCTTCAAGCTGAGAAATGGCTCCAGCTTAAGAAACTGATTCATCTCCAAGGAGAAAAATGAGCCAGTAGCATCCAGTTATTTAACACATATGAGAGCAAGTGCTCTCAAGTGCACAGCCCAAGAGCACCAGTTCTACAGCCTGGTGTTGAGACCACGACTCTCTGAAGTATAGACATCCTTCTTTTTCATGAATTGGCCTGCTAATTTCTCCTTCCTTCTACTCTTATCTCTACACTTTCTTCATGAAATCAATACAGAAAATCAAAAACAACCTTCCAGGTCCCCAAACCAACATGGAACTTTAGGAGTTAAAGCAAGGTGTCAGCATGCAGAGAGGGAGGACTGCCTAATGGAACATGAAATGGCAGAGAGTCTCTGTGCCAGAGAAACATGACTCATTCGTTTCCTGTGCATTCCAAAACATTGCAAGCAGATGTTTTGAGTTATATTGCCCTAGAGACCATCTGACTTGTGACCAACACCTTCAAAGAAGAGATCAGAAAAGAGACCATTTGGGGCCAGTGAGATGGCTCAGAGAATAAAAGAGGTTGCTGCTAAGCCTGATGACCTGCATTTAATTCCCAAGATATACAGGTAAAGGGAAATAACTGACTCTCATCAGTTGTTCTTTGTTCTTTAACACACACACACACACACACACACACACACCACATATACAAACACCCCACACATTTGCGCATGCATTAAAGTTTTAACATGTAAAAATAGAAAAAAGGAAGGAAATTTCCAGGATGTGAAATATTGAGTGCAATGTATTTAGTATCAGAGTCAGTTACTAACGCCTCACATTCCTTCTCTGCCAACCTTTCTGTTCCTTATTTCCTGTGTTCTTCTTAGATATGCTGGCCTCACTAGTAGATGACTGCTAAGCATTATCTCCAGTCTCTACTGTACTGTTGCATTTTCCTACCTTTATTATTATTAAAAACTGCAGCTCAGTCTACCTAAGTACCTGAATTGTCCAGACTCTTCTTTTCCTACTTGGTTTTCACAAATTGTGCTTTCTTAAACTGTGCACTGCCTCTTTCTTTGTTTTTATTTTTCCTTTCGTGCCATGACTTGATATAATTATCAATATTTCATAGCCCTGAGTGCAAACCAGAGAGAAGGGAAAAAAACAAGCAGGCATTGTTTTGAACACTGTTGATATTCTCCTTCATCTGACCTTTATCAGAACTTCCAAACACTCTTGCTATTGGTCAGTTTAAAACTGTAGTCATTGTACACAACAAATCAGGTGGCCGGGAGCTGGAGCCTCTCGCTCCTCTTCCACACAACTCACAGCCAGTTTCAAATCCCTGTGGGCCATCTGGTGCTTATAAACCATCATTCTTCTAGACACCCTGAATCCATTGTCCATCCACATAAGAGTAGTGGGGGTGATATGCTAATCTTTCACCAAAAGCGTAGGAGCTTTAGAGAGGGAAAGTCAAAAGTCATTTAATTAACATATGAGCCAAGACCTAAATTTAGGTTTGATGACCAGGTTTGTGCTTTGAATTGATCCTCAACCTATGAGACACAGAGAAAAGGAGAGAAAACTTCGAATCTTTTAAATAGCACCTGCTTGCCTAGAACATCTAACCAATAGTGAAGTCCTTCCATTTAAATTAAGTTAATCTCTTTATTTCCACTACTAAACCTGCTTTTGAGTCACCATTGCATCATTCTATGTCATTTTCCTTTTTCACTAGATCTTCTAATGAACATCTAGATCTTCCTGGAACACTATGGAACATTATGTAACTCCATATTTTACTTTTTTGTGAAAAAATATTTATTAGACATTTTCTTTATTTACATTTCAAATGTTTTCCCCTTTCCTAGTTTCCCCTCTGAAAAACCCCTATTCCCTCCCCCGTCTCCCTGCTTACCAACCCACCCTCTCCTGCTTCCTGGCCCTGGCATTCCCCTACACTGGGACATAGAGCCTTCACAGGACCAAAGGCCTCTCCTCCCATTGATGACTGAATAGGCCATCCTCTGCTACATATGCAGCTGGGGCCATGAGTCCCTCCATGTGCATTTTTTGGTTGGTGGTAACCTCATATTTTTAAGTTTTGAAAGATACACATATATAAGTGCTCTCCTCTTTCAACACATACACACATCTTACCCATCTCCCAGTGAATTGAAACTTTACACTGTCTAGATTTGATAAATAATTCACTTCCAGAGCATGATGGGATAATTAGCATAAGGACATTTCATTTCTGATCTCTACGTATTAGACTATAAAATCTTAGGAAAAAGGCAACTGAAAGAACAAACCTCCTGAAGTGTTGTAACTCTAATCTTTAGCTGTGCACTTTCAGAATGGGTAGTGTTCCATTATATTCCTAATCTCCATTTCTCTTCAGGAATGATACCATGTAATGTTACCACATCAGCTTTATTCCTATGTCCTCAAATCTGTCATCCAAATGTAGTCTCAAAGAACATGTCAGAAAGCCTCTAATATACATAATGCAGCAAGGACTAACATGGGCACACAGGTGGCTCTTCCACAGTACTTTCTGTCCTTCCCAATATGTTGTTCCTCTATGTCAAATGATCATATAATTTATTTTATAAATTTATTTTTTCTCAATATAAAATTACAGAACAAAGTAAATTAATAGTTCCATCCAAGAAGTCTCCTAGATCCTAGCCACTCACAATCCGGTCTGTAGACTTGCAGTAGTGAGCATATCCTGAGAATCCTTTAAACAGGGCAGACCTTAGAGCCATCCTTGACACACGCATTAGAATCTGCACTTTAAAAGGCCCCTAGATAATTTGTGTGCAAATAAAAAACTACACGACACTAGACTAGAGTGTCTATCAAGTGAGCTACTCAGCTGGAGATGGCTTTGCCATTTCAGGCACATTTGTTTGTAAAGGTCTTTTGTCTCCTGTGGAAGATCTTTTTCAAATTCCTCATCTCTGTTTTCTCTTTGTTCAAAGTAATCCATTATCCTTGAACATCAAGTGGGCCTTCTCCTGAAGGATTTCCTTAATTTTTGCAAATCTAATTTGTTAAGTCTGTATCCAGACAAATACAAAGAAAATTAGATGAAGCCAATTAGAAGAGTCCATAAAAGTGAGCTACCATGAGACCATCACTGCCCAACAACTAAAGCCTTCCACAGAGGGCCTCCTATTACTTTAGAATTACAGAATATCTAGACATTCTACAGAGAGACACTTATCACTCCGGTTATGCCCACAAATGAGATTCTGTAACTTCGTGTCTGGAATAAGTAGGAAATATTGAAAGGACCTTTTCACACAGCTCATGCCCAGAACACAGAAAAGAAACATGAGTGTTAGCTGCTGTGGTGAGCTGAGAATTTTTTACTCTAGACATAAGCATTCTGAAGTGCCTCACAGAAGAAAACACCTGTTTGCTATCTCTCAAGCTGCCTCTATGTGAGGCTGCTAGGACTGATTCTATCAAATGAGACCTAGGCCCTACCTAACCGTAGTATCAATGGAGATAGACACAACGCAATTCTTAACTCAGCAACCTCACAGACTAGTCAAGTGATCCACAGAGTAAGTATTGTATAAGTCACACCATGTCCCTCAACTTCCAAATAATGGCACTAGTTCCATGTCAAAATCCTGTCAATTGATCTTTCAAAGGTTCCTAGCACTTCCCCTTCTCATTCAAAATTACAAATTCTTACAATGTCACATCTTCCCTGTCTTCAACTAACTTCCCTCTTCCACGACTTGTCCTCAGCTGCTATACCCCTCACACCAGCACAATCGCTCTGGCTCCCTGACTCTGATTCCTTGTAACTCACCCACTGTGAACCTCCTCGAGGAGTTTCCACTTGCTCTTCCTTATATATGGATTTTATTTCCAGTATCTGCTCAAACATCACCTTATTAGAGAGGATTTTTCTCATCATCCATATAAATTTTTCATCTCTACAACCCTGTAACATTTGCCACCATTTGACATCTGCATATATATTTACTTACTGTCTTGCTCTGTCTACAAGTTCCATGAGGCCAGTGATCTCTGAAGACCTGAGTTTTACTCCCAAGAGCCCAAGTTAAATTGCCATCCCAGTTGCATACACTTGTCATCCATGTCAAAATATATAGATACAAGGATCCTGGCAAGTTAGAAACCTTGTCTCAAAAGAAGCAGATGTTACCCCAGAGAATTGCACCTGGGGTACTCATTTGGCACCAATATGCACACATACACACACACATAAACACACACACACTATGTTTCATATACATATATATAAAACCACCATATATATATGGTTTTGTCAAGGACCCTAAAACCTCAGATCCATGGCAAATCCTTCCCCAGGTCAGGTTCATAAAAAACATGGCAAAGTCTTCCCTAAGTCAGCCTCAGAGGAATGGCAAGACTTTCCCCTGGTACAAGTATGGATGCTGCCAACCTGTAAAGAAGATGTCAGCCATAGCATCCACCTCCTGGATGTCTGCAGCCTGAGATTGATCCCCTCCAGAGTATACTGTGGAGATTAGCTAACCTGTTGCTGCCTCCTTCATGCTGTAGCTAATACAAGAAATGCACTGGATTTCCAGGCTACCACTGTAGTGTCTCCATCAGTGTCTGGTCTACTCACACCCATGCTCTCAAAATGTGTGTCTGTCATTTCTTTCTTCCTATCACTCTAGTCATGTCAATACCAAAATCAAAGTCATGCAGGCTGCAGCACCCATACATACCATGTATTCATTTTAAGAAAATGATGTCACCGTTTCTGGAAAATACAAATGAGGAGTGGGGTTGAGCTTACATCACATCTCACTCTACTCTTAAGCATCAGGGGAAAATCTGAGGCAGAAAGAACAGAGTACTGAGAGTTCACTAACACGATATTTTTATTTTTTTTCCCATGGAGGAGAGATTTGAAAGACATTAGTCTAAGGCTGCTATTTATTTGAATTTATAATCTATCACATGTACATTTTCACTTGAATACTGCTACTAGTCCACATAAAATTAATTTGTTTTTCAGATTTGAGAACTTGCAATCATAATTCTATGACAGCAAGTTGCTGCCTCTCTGGCTGTAGACCAAAGATGAAGATTCACTGCCAGCAGTAACCTTGCAAATTTGATGCAACATTCTTTAAATGACGGCCTCTACGGCAACATCATTCCTAAATTAGTAACTTCCACAAATGGGAAGATAGGTTGCCTGTAGCTACACTAGGAAAAGATAAGGTGATGTGATGCAGAAGAAAAGACATAAAAGGGACCCAGTTTTCAAGGCTGTTAACTCATGGGGGTTTGTTGTTGTTGTTGTTGTTGTTTAGTTTTGTTTTGTTGTTTGGCTTGGAATCATGAGATAGTCATGCAACAGTTACCAGCAGTAGAGTATGGCATAGCAAACACTGGGAACCTGGAACTCACTTGATGGCTCAAAACAGGTTGAAAGTGAGTAATTATCACTTGTTTCTGTTTGCTTCTGTCTTCTCACCACTCTGTGTTTGACTTTTGCCTTAGGAACTTTGTAGTAAAAAAGCTTGTAGGACTCCAAAATCTAGACCTTTACATTGTAGACAAAAGAAGCAATGGCTAACTTATTTATTTAACAATTCAATCGGTGAACGGTAACTGGGTCTAGTTCATTAGAAAGTACTTGAATCAAATATTGGCACTTATTTTACCTTCAAATAAATATCTCAGCTCTTAAAATCTTCTAGTATATGGTAAATCTCCCAAGAACAAAAAAGAGTTCATTTTTATTCTGTGAGACTACTGAGATGGCCCTCGGTGATTATGAGGGTCCAATGAGATAAGATGCATGCCAGAACTTTGTAAGGAAAAAAATAAATAAAAAAAATTGAAAGATAAAATACATACTTATAAATATAAAATATATACAGAATGTCAACTATAAGTACCCTAGACAACTCATGAAAACATCTATTTACTGGGTTTTTATTTTTAGAAGTTTTATAACTGCCATAACAGTTCTATAAAAACTAAACAGTATTCAATAATTATAAAGCACATTCCATCACTCAGGAACTGTTTGGTGGAATATAAACGGTGCAGAGTGACCAGACTGAGCTATTGTGATAGACAAAAAACAATAGTGTGAGTCACAGCTGAGGAGGCAGATATGATGAAGGCTACAGCTCCTACATATGCGGTGTCAAGGAAAGCGGTTCAAGGAGAAACTGCCTTTGAGCTGAAAGAAGACATCAGTTCTACACAAATGCCCTTTTAAACAACAAAGACTTAAAGGCCCTCAGAAAGCTGAGTCATCCTCAGGAGAGCAAGGTACAGCAGCTGGCACTCAGAACCAGAGACAAAGTAACTGCCAGCTTAAGGCTCTTCTTTGTTCTGTTCCAGTAAGCTGCATTTGCTCTTACCTCTACGAGGCCACGGGGTTTTATTTTCTAAACCTCTTACGGTCTGCTCTGCAGATTTTGCAGCCCATCCTGAACAATGCTGAATGATTTGCAATGGCGTGGAATTCCAATCCAAAAGAGCCAGCTGCCAACTGACCCAGGCTCCCTTCATAAAAGTAAATGAACAAATAAGTAGATCCTACCCATCTCTTTCAAACTAAACTGTTTCCCAAGCAGAGAAAAGAGGACGCACTCATCTTTGTTAATATTGAGGTAGTCCAGTTCCAGAATTAGGAAAGCTTCGTCAGAGCTTCAGACTGAAAGCCTATGTTTTCCATTTCCTCTTCCTCTTTTTTTTTATGTGCCACAGGAAGCACTATCCAGCTGGCTCTACTGTCCCTCATCCTCTCTGCACCTCTTCCTTAAATCATTACATTTACCAGACAATGAGAAGTTTCAGGATGAGCCAGACACTGGAGGTGGTCAAGGAAGATAACAGTTCTCCAGCGCCCATATCCCAACATACACAACTCAATAGATGCTTCTTAAGTCCCTCAAACTATGTAAAAATCAACAATAATGACTCCTTTTGAAAGCCACACAGAAGACGGTTGGACAATAATGCTATGACCTTAGATAATGTATTTAAACTCCTGCAGTCTTCACTGCCTGTATAAATGGCTTCTCATATCTTTTAATAATCTAAAGCTTTGGGTACAACAATATTATAATTTCCCACAGGACCATATTGAAAATAGTTTATGGTGCTGTGTATGAGTCTCAAAAAATCCCTCCAGGCTGGCACAGTCTTTATTATGCCACTTATGCCACTTAGAGATAGGAGATTTCTTTCCAGTTGTTATCTACTGTGTTGAAGTCTAATAGAGGAAAAGCTAATTTTATTGGTGAGACTCCTGAGAGTCTCCAAAATAGTTTCTCAAGCTCAATATTATAACGTTTGGCTGCTAGAATAAACAATGGGCACATACACACACACACACACACACACACACACACACACACACACACATCCTCCACACCCAGACACTTTGCTCATATTTTGAAGTGCTGGGAATTGTCTAGCATCTGTGGATGCTAGACAAGTACTTAACCACTCAGCTGTACCCCAAATTTAGAATGCAAATATTTTAGAACTGAAGTCATGACTTTTTGGTACTTCACACTTGTAATGGCAACAAGCAAGTAAATAGATAACATTGAAGATGTTTAAAGGCCTGAATTTACTATACCACACAACAGCTTCGATTGTCTCTATTCTTTAAGCCAGGGTCTTGTGGGAGTGGTTGGGTAGAGGCTGTGGGTGTCTAATTGGGTTCCTAAGTGACCCTGATAGCTATGAACTGTATCCCAAACTAATCTCAACTTCTGTAGGCACCAGCATTAGCCTGGACCTACTACTGTTCCCTTTGCCTCTGCTGGGATTGTGATCTACCAGGCATGGATTAAAATGACATGTTCTAGAGGTTAGATCTATAATGCTCAGGTCTAGCACTTCTGAGTCCTTTAAGACCACCAGCCCTTCAAACCACATCCAAAGGTCAATTAGTTGAATTAAGAGCTGACATACATGTAAATACTTAGCTTTCAAAGACTCTGCTTCCTAAAGACTGTACAAATGTATCAACAACCTACTGAAATAATATTTATCTAGCATTCATACCCAATTATTGAAATTAGTCCATTTGTTTCATTTATGTCTTAATAGAGTGACTACAACATTTTAACTATGTATATAATAACAATTAAAGAAAAAGAGCATGAATTTGAAAGATCTGAGGGATGGTGCATGGAAAGACTTGGAAGGAAAAAAAAACAAAAAGGGAAAAATATGTAGTATATTATAATCTCAAAATAATTTAAGTAACATTTTTAAAATTTTATGTGTGATTACATTTGTCCTTCAGAATATATGTCTACGACTTAGCATAGATTTAGACTACGTACATGCTAATTCTCATGTGTAACTATCTCTTTAACCCACATATATCTAGAAGCTACCCAATATTATCTTTCTTTGATCTCCTTGAACTGTTTTGGATCTTTCTCATCAAGATGTGATCTCTCAAAATTCAAAACACAGTTGTTGAGGGTTTTTTTTTTTTTTTCCTGACTCAATTTGACCTCTTGTAACGCTATTGTCCAGAGTTAGCGGTAGTCACAGTCTATAAATTGCCGTGTGGGTTAGCCACCTAAAATGCAGCCATCATGTGGCTTTACTAAAGCAGCAGTAAAGTTTTTTAGACAAGTGAGCAAATCTATTAGCTCTTCATTCCCATTCGGTGGAGCTTTCTTGAGAAATTAGAATGTTCAAAGCAGGTACATACCAGTTGACTCTCAGACGCTGTAGAAGATGATGATGAAAGATTTGCCTGAAATTATAAACATGATGGATGTTAGTGAAGCTATTTAGTAAAAGAACATGCCTGTTCTAAGTATTGTATTTTACTAAAGCAATGCATGTTCATTGTAGGATATTGAAAAATATAAAAGAAATGGAAACGTATTTTATCAAGAAATAGTCCTTTTGAGCAGAGTGGCACATGTGTTTGGCACTTTAGCTCACAAAGCAGAGTACATGCTGGTTTTCTTCTTGTCTTTATAATGTAAGTATCACATGTGATGTCAATGATTCCGCAACATTAGATAGCATCTTCTGTTTGTTCAGTCCATATTTTATTTAAGCATAACACTGTTGTTGATAATCATGTTTACTTACATGAAAACAAAAAGCAAGGCAGATTTTTTTTCTCAAAACATATTTACATTAAGAAAAAAGCATGACAAGACTCCCTGGTGCTAAAAATGGAAATTATTTGCTTTCAAAATTCTTTACAGATCTTGTTAACATTATTTCTTTGCCATTTTACTCCTTTATATTTCAATCCTTTCACCTGAATTTAATGTCCTTCTTTTTATTAAATTGTATTTTGGTAAGAATATTGACATAAGATCTGCCCTTTGCATGAGCCTTATATGTGTTCACAGTGCTGCTGATAGAACATACTCCACACACCAATTGTCCATTGAACCTTTCAACCTGCTCAGCTGAAACCTAGTGCTCATGATGATATCTCCCCTCCACACCACCCGTACAAATGCCAATTTCCTTCTTGCTGAAGTAAATACTTTCTTTTCAGATTCTACTTCAATGATTTTTTTCCTGCATTTTTTTTTAATTTTGTCTTTACTTGAAATGGCTTCGGAATGCCAAGGTAATAGCATTTTTCTATCCCATTGGCACTGGCTTCCGTTGTTGCTCTTCAGGTAAGCCATACGTTGGTGATCAGATCTTTACAATTAGTTAGTATTTTATACTTTTCTTAATAACATTATGTGCTTCACTGTGATCTTCCTGGAGGCTAGGAATGAGAGAGGTGGACCGAGCAGAGAGAGGTAAGAGAAGATGTTGAAGGAAGGCTCTGATGAAGCTTCACTCATGCTGGGTATGAGTCATCATCTGTACTGTTTAGGGCTGTAGCTACAAATTTCATGATCTTCACAATTACTAAAGTCTGTTTTAAAAATTCTTGCCACATATAAACATGTGATTTGGTAGGGAGATATAATTGTTGATTACTTTGATCAACAAGTTTGTATAATGTATGCACAGATTGGACATCACACTGTATTCCATGGATATAAAATCATTTGCCAATTAAAGATCAGTATAAATTTTCATAAAATAGTATAGCTGATTTTCAGTAAGGTGGCAATTTTAACATCAAAGAAATTCTGTTAGCTACATTTTCTGCTTGGTTAGTTTGAGTATGGGGTGTGTTATTTGTTTGTTTTCTAGGGTCTCATTAGAGCCTAAGGTGGGCTCAACCTCTGACCTTCCTGCTCAGCCTGACAACAGAGGAATGTGCAACCATGTCCTACTTACAATTAGGTTACATAGGAACCAAGAGTGAAGACTGCAAAGTGAGGATGTGACTATCTCTGAAAGGCAAATGACTACATAGGACCCCAGCTACACTAGCCAGCCTCAAAGAAACTAATTCTGCTTCCCAAAGACATAATACCAAAGTCACAAAGTGATACTAGGCCCCTTAGTCACTGTCTGGAACTCCATTTCCTTGAAATCCATATTGGAGAAAGAGTAAAGTTGCATCAGATTATAGCCTCTTGTGAATGTAAGGTATAGAACTGACTCTGTCCTCTTCATGCTAGTGGAGCAAAGCCTATGGTAACCTCCCCTCTTCTCTCAGCCTCTTTCCCACACATATGTGCACTGCAGCAGCACATATTGACAGGAAAATGAATAAATGAAGATGATTGATAGAGTGACTTTTCTTGCCTCTATTGTATACAGCTCTTCTTATAACTCATCATTCTCTGGCCTCATCCTTGGGAAGCAGATCTGTACCTCATGTGAGATTTAAATTACCCTTTCCCTTAAGATCTATCCCTTCCCTGAGCAGCACCTAAGTCACTCCAGCATAGCAACGCCTGCAAGCATAGCAACAAGAGGAATGTGTGAGCTGC
>JADRCD010202304.1:0-11133 GCA_019843815.1 Montemys delectorum | reverse complement strand
AGATAGATAGATAGATAGATAGATAGATAGATAGATAGATAGATAGATAGATAGATATGCACAGACACACACACTCACACATAGACACATACAGACACATACAGACTCACACACACACACACACACACACACACACACACACACTTTGCTTTTCAACAAGTCATGGATTATAATGTGATGATGGATTCATGCAATATTTACCGCATTCTAGCTGTAAAAATATTTAGAAATATACTCATTTACTCCTGTCCTTACACCAGCCCTAAAGACCTTTATCTGTAGTAATAAGCTTGTAAATGATTTTAGTTTAATTTCAGTTTTATTTTTGCTGTAATCTAATAACTATACTAATTCAAGAGTTTACTGCAATGTGAGCATCTGATTCTAATCTGGATGAAATTAATGTACCTGCTTCATCATTTAGTGTAAAGAAGTAAGAAGAATGTTATGTCCTTTGTTAGGTGATTAAAAATATCTGAGTAAACATGCCCTAGGCTTCTTGAGTTCTCTGCATATCTTATAGGCAAGGCAGATAGATAGAAGAGAATTCCTGTATGACCTTTTGCAACTGTTTTGAGATCATAATTATATCATTTCCTTCTTTCCTTTCCTTTTTCCAAAACCTTTCTTGTACCTCACCCCCTGGTTCAAACTTGCAGCCTCTTTTCTTTATGCTTTTGTTGTTCATGGTGGTAGTAGTTGTTTGTGTGTATGTATTCCTAAATATTTAAGTACTACTGTTCACTTTGTATAATAACACTTGCATATATGTATCTTCAGTGTCCATTGAAGTCTTGGTATGTTTGTTTAAAGGCCTGTTTTCTTGGTTTTTTTGTTTTGTTTTTCTAGAAGCTCTGATATTTTTATATTTAGTATCTTTAAAATGAAATATTTGCCATTTTAAGATTAGATCTTCAAAATTTAAAGCAAAAGATTGTTCTCCATAAATAGTAGAGAAGCATTTGCCCAGTATGAAGATTGTGTGCTGCAGAGGCTTCATTGGACAGTTGGTCTCAGTCAGTGAGCATCAGACAGGGCACTGAAATGTCACTGCAGGGCCTGAGTCGCTGAGCCTGCTTGGCAGCAGAGATCTGGAATGCCTTAAAATAAAAATTGCAAAGGCAACAGATTTAATCAATCCTAGTATTTTTCTCTCTTATTCTCCCAGTCCCAAGTTAAAAATAAAATTTGCCTGCCTTATTTTCCTACATGCTAGTTAGTAGGATTAGTTGGAGCTCTCAACAGGAAAGCAATAGATAGAGTAGACACCATTGTGTGGTGGGTGAAAGCCCGGTAGAGATAATTATACAGTCACTCCCACTATATTACTCTTCAAAGAAACTGAGCCTAATATTCTCCTCTTAAGCAATTTAACCAACTTCTAAAAAAAAAAAGTATAAGATATTATTTAGAGAATGAAATAGCTACTGTATATAATCATGAGGGAGAATTATAGCAAATTATTACACTCATTTGATAAGTGTATAAAGAGCTACATTCAAAGCTTTGTATTGAGCCTCCTTGGTAATTGTTCATTTCTGCTAACTGTCCTGTACAAAGGGCAGTTGAAGAAGTGCTAGAAAAGAAGGATATGTGTTATAAAAATTTCTCCCCTAGTACACACTCAGTCTCATTCCATGCTCCATGGGATTAAGCTTATTTTGTCATCAGATGTCAAAAGTGATGACTTTTCTTTCTTTTTTGCATTCCCAAGGAAAATGTTCATGTCTAGTCACAGAAAATAATTAAAAAGTGCAATAAATCTATTTTACTTTCATGTGTCCATGCACATGTGTATGTTTGTAGGCATGATCGTGACAAAGCCTTATTCTCTGTATGTATACAACACTCCAAAACACCAGTGTTTTCCAAAGATAGGAGTTTATGCAGAACTTCTCAGAATAAGAACATCCCCAAATCCCCCAAATTGTCTACCCACTTGACCAACAAGGTCACAATAATATTGAGATTATTTTTGATTTTCTCTAAACAGAATAAATGCATATATAAATGTTGACACTTCAAAGACTGAGGAATTACACTTATGTTTGCTATGATTTTATTTTCTACCAACCCCAACAAAAACAAAAGAAGAATAAAAATTGAACTAATTGCTATTAAAAGAAACTGCCCAACATAATTTTTAAGCCAGATAGCTCTTACCAGCAGTTGTTATGATGTCAGATACCCATGGAAAAATGCTATCCATCACTGGGCAGCAGTGTTCAACAAATGTCTTACTCTCTAGATGCTTCATGAAAGAAGTCATGAAAGTATAGAGCTGAAGACTGTATTTCCTGCCCAACCAATTGTAGGAGTGGGCCTTGGCATCCATGATGCTATAGAGAACATGCTTACACTTCAGCAATTATAAGCCCTTTCTCTCTTGAGTTTCTTCCCATTTCCAAGTGATTGCTAAGAGTCAGGTGACAAAAATCATTTAGAAGTCACTGTCTGCAAGACCATCAGAATTGATCATGAAGATCAGCCTGGAAGATAGTCCTGGTGACAGTGGAAATTCTTGTAATTGTTCTTGCTGGCCTTGGTGACAATGTTATAGAGAAACATAGAATTACTGTGACTCTTGGTTAAAACTTGTCTCAAGGACTAAACTCTAAATGTAAAGAATTCTTTAGAACACCAAGAAAGCCACAGGTTGCTTTGTTTATGCATTTATTCATAACAAGGAAGTGACACATAATTTAATAAAACCAATAGGAGTAAATAATTTCAAGCCATGTCTTTCAACAAGAATATAATAAAAATTTAATGAAGAAACAGTCATGACTTAAATGGTACTAATTTTGCTTCTAGAACTGTAAGAGCTAAGAGTATATTTAATAGTAAGCAGTGCCTTTCATTTGATGAGTCATTGTAATAATCATTCAAAATGTTAAGTTCTTTAGTACAAATCAGTATTTGTAGGTACATTATCAAGATGAAGAGACTGTTGGGCCTTCGACTCTAAGTAGAGTTCTACAAAGGAGGTTTGGGAGTTATCAGAAGTCTAAAGAACTTGAATTATGAATATATCAATATGATTTGCCCTAAATATATTTTATATATATCGTACTACCTTGGGCTGAAATTCATGTCAGACAAATGTTTATTTCTTTACCAAATTTTACTGGATTATGAGATTTAATGACAGGCAGAAGTCATGTTGGAAACTGAAGTAGGGAGCCTGAGTCAGAGCCCAAGTGACTCCAGTCATAAAAGCTCTCTATGTCTTTCTACAGCAGACTGCATCCTTTTCTTTTATAGCTTGCTTATCATACATTGAGAAAGGGCCTTGCCCACATTGTCTCATCATTTCAAAAAGTTGATCTCTGTCCCAAGCAAAAGCATACTATCTGGAATTTGCAGTGGCTTGGGCTACTTGGTTCACAGCTCATTGGTTGTAGATATTTATCTGGCTCCACCTAGCTATAAAGATGTCAGGAAGCTAGAAATATTGAGAGTGGAACATTCATAGTTTCTACCTAGTTAATGTTAACAATAGCAGCCTAGGGCATTTCCTCTGCATGTGTAGTATCATAATATCTGAAGATGGCTCACAGAATCAACTAAGTAGCGCTCATAGGGCTCACAAAGACTGAAGCAGCAATCGCAAAGCCTCTGCCTGTCTGTGCTAGGTCCTCTGCATACATGCTATGGTTGTTAGCTTGGTGTTTGTGTGAGACTCCCAACAAAGTGGAGAGGATGTCTGACTCTTTCACCTGTTCTTGGGACCATTCCCTCGAGCCTCTTTGCGGGATTGCCTCCCCAGGATGTATCCAAGGGTTTGGGCCTAGTTTTATTTTATTATGTCCTGTTCAGGTGATACAATCCATGGGAGGCTAGCTCTTTTCTGAAGGGAAACAGATGAGCGTGGATCTGGGGTAGGAGGAGATGGCTAGGAGGAGTGGAGGGAGGGCACTACAGTCAAGATATATTGAAAACAAAAAAAAAAAAAAAAAGAAAAAGAAAAGAAATTTTTAAAATAAGATAAGAAATTAAGCATGGATTCATGGTGCCCTTTGCATTACACTAGGCAGTAGGAGAAACCAGGGTCCAACTGACTTGCTGGGGAGTGGTAGGCAGTGAGGTATACATTTACTGCAAAGTTTTATGCTTAGGTTTTTTAAAACCTACTTTAATAGCTGTTCACAAATGCTTTGATCCCCCTTCGTACCCACTGCTTAAGGAAAGCTGGGCTGTAGGACAATGGAGATGTGGACCCGTTTAGAAGTAGCTCTTCGGGTGCTTCCCATCTTCTTTGTTAGGATACCAGCAGTCCAGTTCAAAAAGTATCACCAAATGGGAAACAGCAGTGGTGGCATGATCCAGCATAAACAGCCAAGCCTCCACCAAATCAGCATGAGTCAGCAAGAGGGACCGGGAGAAGTTCTCTGCCATGCCTCTCTCAACACAGTGAAGTTCAGCCAAGACACAAGACCAGTGAAGTGTTGCACGGCAAGCGGTGCAAGTGCCCGTCACTGCCTCTTGGGTCCTACTTATACTCTCTCCAAAGATCACGTGTCCTCCCATGAGCCTGCTTCAGCAAACATCACGTGAGTCTGCACCATATGACACAACCAGAAATTCCCTCTTCACTTCACTTTACAATGGACCAGAATTTTTGTCTCAATTTTGGTTTGTTTGTTATTCATATTTCAGTGCTGGTCGTCGATCTAGAGCCTTGGGAATGTTAGGCATGCTACTGAGCTGTGTCTAAATATACAGAGGTTCTCTTTCATTTTTTTTTTTTTGCATTCATTTTTAACCATAAAAAGAAACAAATACAGTTGAAGTTTCTCTGAAAAAAAAAAATACAACAATGAGCTATGTGATTTCCATAGTCTTCTAAGAAAGTCCATTTGTCTTGAGCTTAGGACGAACACTTTACTTAAAAGGTGACACGCGTGACTCTTCACATGATCTTAGCCAGAGGCTGATCAGCACTAACCACTTATTTGTTTTGTTCTTTGTCTCTTCTTCTGGTCTTCCTTTATCTAGGACAGTGCTCAGTGGTATGGTACTCTCATAAGAGGTGAAGCTACCTAGATTTCCATTTAAATGTTCAAGTTGGAGGAATTTCTAACACACGTAAATGTAGGAAGAGTATAGTGTATGCACTGACATGACCGCTGAACTGGACTCGGTAATCAGTGTGCTCACCCTTCCTTTAGTGAGTGTTTAAGGTCATCTGACCTCTTGTGAAGCAGAGTTGGGGACAGTGACACATTTCTTGCCTTTGTGAGACAGGGCTGACAAGAGCAGGAGCACCTGGTCACAGTCCTGAGGAAGGGTCGAGAGAAATGAGGAGGGCAGTATTGAAGAGGATCTCTTGGCTAAGATAGAAATGTCCATCAACGTTTTGGAGAAGCTTTTATCCTGAGATGAAACACTGAGAAGAACCAGTCCCTTATGGGCTACTGTTCTGTTGGAAAAGGGAAGAAAGCCTTATGTTCTTAATGTGCATGGAAGCGGTTGTACTCCCATGTACAAGTTTAGTATTTCCTTCTAGTGAGTCAGGTGATAAACAGAGATACCTGAGGTCTGCAATGGGTCCCCAGTAGGCAAAGAAGTCTCTTCAGACCTTATGGCCAAAAAGATTCATCCCAGCTGCTCCCGATGGAAGCCCGCAGCATCTTTAGGCCCATGCAGCAGCATCCGAAGGTCCCTAGGCCACTTTACATCGCAAACTCAAATAAAAGGCACATATAGTAGCTGTATGCCTTCCTCACGAATCTCCTGCAGCATTTAATTAACAAATGTTCCTCAAGTGCTCTGGGCTCCCTGTTTGGGTAGATGTGACTGAAATGCAAAGTACCTTTCCTGCCTTATTTATTGCTCCAGCGAGCACGCTATATGCTGGCAGCATTTATCTTCATTTTAATTTTATCTCCCACAAATATAGGCATTAATTTAAATCACATACAGAACATAACAGTTTTTATAGAGGCAAACTTATTCCAGCGTGCTGCATTTTAATATCGCACTTTACCATCTTTTCTCACTTGATGCAAGAATAGTATCTCTTCCTGCTTCAGCATTTAATCTCAGGACAACAGAAACTTTGACTGTGGATATTCTTGCTTTCAAACTTTATCTGCCTCACTGCCTGGCTGTTGCTGACTGAAACTGTGTGCTTTGAGCACAGGTAGAAGCTTCTTCTATTCTGTATCCCTTTGCCTTCCTAATTCTTGATCTGGGGGTGGAGAATGGAGGTTAAAGGATCTGACAACTGCAGGCGGGCCCACCTGCACTTCAGGTGCCTTTTCTAATAGTGACAGACAGCAGAGAGCCCTTACTCCTATAGTGCATATTTCAAAGGGGCTCTTGAGTACTGTCCATGCTCGCCTCTGTCCTTTTATTCAAATGAAGGTTTTCTGTCTTATTCATCTCAACTCATGAAGCCATCTGATGCCACTTGAGAGTCTTTTTCCTGAGGGAACGTATACTCAATGGGCTCCTGTGTTTGACTACAAAATATTCCAGTTAGCTCTCACACCCTCAGCACGGATGCTTTCCCCATCCTTAATTTGTTGCTTGAAAAGCTGCAACCTTCCTTAGTTAAGTTTTACACAACTGCCCCTGATAGGCGACCTGTTCCCAGAAGTCAGGGACTCTGAGGCAGGGACAAGAGCCTCAGAAAAGAAGACAAGGTTTCCCGAGCCATTTCAGGCTCTCTCTCTCTCTCTCTCTCTCTCTCTCTCTCTCTCTCTCTCTCTCTCTCTCTCTCTCTCTCTCTCTCTCTCTCTCCAGGGGCCTTCTTCCCATAATTTGTACCAAAGAGAATGTCTAACTTGTTTTCCTTTCTGCAGGCCACTGGATATCTAGCCTTGGCTTTTGGATTGTTTGCTTATTTTTACATTTAGTCTGCTTTTAAAAATGTACTGGCAACTCTTGAGTCCTCTGTTTCATTCCCATCTCTTGTTCATTTTGTAGATGCAGAAATGAGGTCCTGAGAAGTTTATTTTCCCAAATCACAGAGCCAGCATGTGGCAGACCTAGAATTTGTGGACTCTGTCCACCCTAACTAATGTGCTTTTGGAAAAGCTCTTTTCAGCTTAAAATCTTGACCTCTTGTTTGTTGCTGACTCTTCCCAAGCCTTTCATTTTTGTGCTCTCAGGTGGATTTTTATCTGTGGTAAGAACATGGTTACCCTGGAAACTCACTTGCTAGAACAGCAATCCAAGTATAGCACCATCACCCGGGTTTATTAAACCAATGTTGCTAGTAACGTAGGCTTTGGATTGAAAGATGCTGGGAATTGGATTCTTACCATGTCTTAAGCCATGTGGTACTAAAGCTAAGTCTATATTTCTAATAGAAACAAAAACATATTCTTGATCTGCTGGGTTTGGTTTAGAGGCTTAACTGGGTATACCCACTTGGCCCATTGGTTTATGCAATGGGTGGAGCTGCCTATGCAGGAAAGGAGGTTGACGACACTCTGCTCTCCTCCAACTGCGTCTATACCCAGCCCAAAGCCTGATGACACTGGTCTTGCTTGGATCTGATGAGGGAATTTTATTTCTTTTCATGCTTTCAATTGAACGTTATATCTGGTTCAGGAGAGTCATTGTTCTCCCATAGACTTTAGACCTTCAGAGACTTCCCATGCACCACGAATTTTCTTGGGTTCAGACTAATTGATAAGTTGACTTTAAATTACGTGAGCTGAACAATCAGGTCTATGTGGACAGAGTTTTGTCTGGTAGGACCAGCTTGCAAGAAAGTACCAGTGGTTTGTGAGCTTACACCTAAAACATGTGGCAGACCTGTGATACACTGAGCCCTTTACATCTGTATGACAAGACAACATCACCTGCTGCCTGGTAATGGTCATCAGGCTCACAGTACTTATTCTTCACAAACAGTAAAGAGAGAGCTAGAGGCAGAGTCCTGCTAACCTGCAGGCATATTCAGGGATGAGTTTGGACACTGTACAGCTCTATGCTCTTTCCTGTGTATTAGTGTTCCAGTGTTTGCTTCTCACATCTCAGAAAAGTACCAGAAACACTGCCTTGAACTTGTTGAAGCTGTTGCAGTTGTCCAGAGCCGTTATCATCCTGCAGACTTCATGTGCCTTGTGTCAAATGATGGAAATTGGGGAAGGGAGAAGAGAGACTGCCTCTCTCTGTGGCCTGGAGAGTAATGGTGCTGTGTTTATCATCACTGACCAGACTTCCAGACATGGTGTTTAGGTTGATAAAGAGGATCACACACCTTCAGAGAACATTCTGCTTTCTGTGTTAGCCTTCTACTTTCAAGAAAACTTGAGATCCTCAATCGGGGGGTTGAGGATGTAACTCTCTAACTCTGTTCAATCCCCAGCATCCCCTGCCAGACTAAAAGATTGCTAACTGTCTCTCTGATGTTCCATTCTTGGCTTAAGTTTTCTATCTGTATAATATTTAGTCAGCTTTTACTTTTTCATACAGTTCATCTGTAGTTGTTGAAACTTGAACTAGAGATTCAAATACTGTTATTTTTCTGACTGTAGCAAATTCTCTATTGCTTAAATGAAATGAGGACTAACATGTAATATATATCCTTCCTTATTAAAATCTCTGTGGCATCTGACTTGTATCTATATTTGAGTATACATATTTGTAACACAATAATATGTTTAAAACATGAGAAGGAAATACAAGTGACTTACAAGTGAGTTATAAATCTTACAACTTACTTTCTAAAAGTTGTAAGATTTGGGACCATAGGATCCTTTCTCTATATCTGTACATGTACCTAACAATTCTATAATATGCCTGTTTGATTGGCATTCTGCATGCATACTTTTTACAGGTATATTTTATAAATTTCTACATAAGCGTTGTTAGTGGGTTTTCTGTCACTGTAACAATATGCTTGAGAAAGGCAGCCTATGTAGAGGAGTTTAAGTTCATCATGGGTTGAGTCTACTCCTTGGGACCTGTTATGACGGCAGTATAACATCATAGACAACACATGGAAAAATAAATGCTAGCTTCATATGCCTGAAATGAAAGTAGAGATGGAGTCTGAGCCCCAGTATGCCTGACCCAGCATATGCTCTCAAGCTATGACCTCATTCCATATGCTTTGCTGCCAAATGGCTCGCCTAGCAGCACCATCCTTAGGATCATGCTTCAATATGTGCAATGTTTTAGGACATTCTAGATCCAAACTAAAGCATATTGTAGATATATTAAAATATGCAATTTGATTTGTATTTATCAATTTTATAAGTATCATTATTTGTGCCATAATATATATATATGTGTGTATATACATATTTAGAGACTTGCAGTATATATGACAATGTAGGACTCACCATATTTATAAAGATACAAACTATAATTTTCTTCCTCTCTAGATCCTTTCCTTCCTCTCTGCCCAAGTGTCCCGCTGCCACCTTACCTCTCTATCATGCTTTCTCTTCCTTCCCCTTCCTTCCTTTTCCCCTCCCCTCCTTCCTTCTTCCTTCCTTCCCTCCCCTCCCCTGTCCCTCTCTTCACCTAGCTACCTACCTCCGTCCTTCTCTCTCCCCCCTCTCTCGCTCTCCTCCCCCCCCTCTCTAGAAAATCATTACCTGGTATCTTTCACAGCTGAAACTGTGAAACCTAGACCTTAAATATAGTATGACTGAAAACTAAGGTGAGATTTTTGTTTTAAAGGAAGTGGTTTGTCCTTGCATATATAAATCCTTGACCTAGTATATTTAAAACAAAGGAATGGTTGTGATTTTAAACAATAATGTCAGCATTTTAGGGAATAGTTAGTTCTACTTCCCCAGAGATAGCAGTTCCTGCCCCTCTCCCCTCCCTTCTCCTCTCCCGCCTCTTTTCCTTCTCTCTTCTCTTCTCTTTCCCTCCCTCCCTCTCTTTCTATTCCCTTCCCTTCCCAATTCTTTTCCTATTGTGTTTTCACTTCTACTTGTTTGAAAATGTTGGTTGGCTTGCTACTTCTCAGTCAGGGATATTGCTCACCAGTAGCTAAAGCTAATTTGTTTTTTTTGTTTTTTGTTTTTTTTTTTTCATTTTTCTCTAAATATCTGCTATGGTGCGAGTTGAGAATTTCCTGCCTTCCTGGGACTCTCTCTGATAGACTTAAATGCAGCCCCTGCAGCCCCTACATATACTTTAAATGCTTTGATAATCAGTCGAAGCTAGCTGTGCTGCAGCTTGGAATAGGTCACTGTGTAGGCGCTACCTGAGCCTGCAGTGCCTGCAGCATTTTTGGGAGAAAGTGGGCGTTCCTTCCAGGGCTCAGTGAAGCTGCTGTTACTGTTAGGAATGGTCATCCCTCTGTCTCAGTTCCAGCCCAGATGGAGTCTTGATTTTTCAAAATTTATTCAGTGACATGTACTTCCTGTGTCTAATTGCCAATCACTTACCAAAAGGAGAGAGGTTATAAGAGAGTAAGAATAGTTTTATCATAATTCATATGCACTTGGACTTCACTGAGTAGTACCAAAAAGCAGACAAGTCGGGGTTTGCTGACCAGCATTCCTGCATGGATTCCTGTGTCCTGAGCAATCTCTAAACCCTGCCAAAAACATAACTTAGGTATTTACAAGGAATATGTTGGTGTGGATGTACTTTAAACCTTTTTGTGTAGAAATACGTAGAGGAAAGAACAAAAGGAGGAAAACATGTAGGAAGCCTGCATTTTAAACCTGGTTCTGATCAATCTCAGCCCTAAGATGTCATAGTAAGTTCTTAAATCCTTTCATCTCTTTGTTTGTAATTATTTCAGTGCAAGGAAAAAAACCATATATTTGTCATGTGTCTGTTACCAAGAAAAAAAAAACTAAAACAATCAATAAAAATGGGAAAATAATAATTTAAATTAATCAGGATTTAATTTTATTTCTAAATATCCTAAAGCTTAAAAAACCACAATGAGATAAGTGCTTAGGTTTAAAAGTTTTTATCAACCATAGTACTACTGTGCAGCCATTGGCTAGAACATGCCAACTTTGTTTCTTCTTAAAAAAAAAAAAAAAAAAAAAAAAGCAGCCAGGCAGTGGTGGCGCACGCCTTTAATCTCAGCACTTGGGAGGCAGAGGCAGATTTCTGTGTTCAAAGCCAGCCTGGTCTACAGAGCGAGTTCCAGGACAGCCAGGGCTATATGGACAAACCCTGTCTCAGAAAAAACAA
>JADRCD010202303.1:0-23868 GCA_019843815.1 Montemys delectorum | reverse complement strand
ACACACACACACACACACACACACACACACACTTTAGTATATAGAACAGTCATCCACACTTTCAGAAAATACACATACATACATACCTTAATATGGAGCAATTAAAAACACTTTCATCTCTCTCTCTCTCTCTCTCTCTCTCTCTCTCACACACACACACACACACACACACTTTAGTATAGGGTAGTATCTACACTATGGTAAAACACACACCTTAATATAGTTAAACACACTTTCATTACGCACTCACACACACAGTAGAGTTAAGTATAATTTACTTATAGGCCTACATACTGAAGCTGGCAGGAACAAATACAAACTATTTTTGTCTTTCTGTTGTTTCACTTTGAACAACTGAAGGAAATACTCGGAATTATCTAATACTTGATACAAATCTCTGGAATTGGAACAAGAATGTGTTTAGCATGTGCTCTGAAGTGTGGCGTGTACATCCTGAAGCTCCAGAAGTCCCAGCCTAAAAAGAAAACCTTTAAATAACATTTCTAAATACGACATTTGGTTACTTGGAATATCTCTTGTGATTGAGAATTTATGTAGTCTGAAAGAGAAAATGTCAGACTCTAAAAGGAAACAAAACTAGTGTGAATCTACTTTTACTCTCCTCACAGGGAAGTGGTTTCACTCATCTGGTCTGAGGACTTCTTCTCTGGGATGCTGGAAGTAAAGACAGTGAACATGAAAAAAAAGATGCTCCCTAAAGTTAGGAAAGCCACAGTGCTCTCCAGTACTCTCCACAAACACTGAATCTCTATATTCCCATAAACACAGACACACACTCAAAGACACTAAAAAGAAAATCACTAAAACATCAAATTTGTTACAAAAATCCAGGTTCTTTCCTTGTTGTTTACCCACCAAATGCTGGCCACGAGCACAAAGAAATTAATATTTAAAAGTCAATGTGGGTTCAACACACACACACACACACACACACACACACACACACACACCAATACTCTGCGCCCTATCCTCACACACATACACAAACTTAGATTAAACAACCTGAATAGCTCTTGCTTCTTCTATGTACATATAAAGTAGCATCCTCATCCCCACAGAAGCTCAACCCAACCTGAACCTTGAGGAGCAAACCAAAAACAACTCTTGCCTTTGCATTCTCCCAACCATTCATTTTACTTGTGTTTTACCCCAGCTGAACACTTTAAATTCATCTCCACAACCCATCAGCAATCCAACTGCTCAGACACAAGGATGACGGGTACAGAAGTTAGCCCTGGCTGGAATCTTTTTGGAAAAATCAAGGGTATAGAGCCAATAAGGAAAGTTCCACCAGTTGATAGCAGGTTTGGAATCCTAGCATGGCTGTGAAGCTAAGACAGTGACCCTCCCTGGCCTATGCATTTTCAATTTTTTTTTTTTCGAGACAGGGTTTCTCTGTGTAGCCCTGGCTGTCCTGGAACTCACTCTGTAGACCAGACTAGCCTCGAGCTCAGAAATCCGCCTGCCTCTGCCTCCCAAGTGCTGGGATTAAAGGCGTGCGCCACCACCGCCCGGCTACGTTTTCACTCATTTATAGAAACAAATGTATCACAAGACCCCAGCCTTCTATTTTCTCCCTTATGGCTCCCTCCTCCCCAAATAAAGGGCAATACAAAGAGATTTAAGTCCTAAAAAAATTCTGACTGAGAAAATTTAAATCTATTCCATCATAGCCACTGTTACTCAGAAATAAACAAACAGAAGTCCCCAGGAATAAGAACTAACAGCGCAATCAGCATCTAATGGGATCAGAAAATGCCTGATGTCGGGGCTTCGTGTGACATGGAGGCCGGGAGACAGGAGCTACGTCAGAGGTTTGGAAAGATCTTCTTAAAAGGCTTTTTGAGATATGATCCTGGCCACATGAATTTCCCAGGGGAAAGATAGTGAACAAAAGGGAACCAAATCTTGCTAGAAAAGACAGAAATTTCAACTTAATAATAAAAGATGGTGTACTGGCAGGGAATTTGATAAACAATGGAAAGAAAATAACATTCAGCCAGAATTTCCAGACTGTCAGCAAAAGATCCTAAGAATTTTAAGACTCCAAAGACAGTTAAAATGGGATGTCCCGTGCTTTGTCCTAGATCCCAGAACATAGACTTATTGGAAAGAAATCCTCACCCACTGGCATACTTTTTTTCATTGGTAAGTTGAAAATTACATTCTTTCAAAGGCAAGCTCTCCTGGGAACTGAAGTCTCTTCTTGATGGGCACGAAAGGGATGATGTGCTGGGGAGACCTCACCCCCGGTGGAGAGAGGGACGGACATGATGCCATTTCATGGGACTAAGGGGAATTCAGCAATGGCTTCCAGACCAGCAATGGAGGGGGAAGGCGACTCTGGGAGGGTCAGGAAGGCCCGAGGACCCTCTCCTAAGTGCCTGCTGGTGGCTGCCTCAAGCAGGCATCTGGATTGAGTGGGAAGGGGAAACAGTTCTATGAGCGCAGACAGCGGCTGCGAGCCAAGAAAATGAATCCTAGGGAGAGAGGGTGTCGTCGTCGGTCTCCAGTTGTCAGCCTTTTTATTCATTTTGTAAGGTTGGGTCATCGCTCCTGTGGTTACAGTTGGGGAAACACCCTCCTGTTACATCCTGTAAGTTCTGAGTTGCCTTCATTAACTCCCAGGCTGCTCTGTAAACCTCACTCTGTCTCATCCCAGGAATGAGAAAATGGGGCAAAGCTGCAGTACCCCTGGGCCCTCAGGGACCTCACAGCCACTCAGATACATAAAAGCCGAGGCCAGGGAGGAGGAGGAAACATGGCCCTGCTCCCTCTGGACGTTCTCTTCACCTGGTCCTTTGTTCTGTTTCCTACAGAGCCCTATCATACTATCTTTTTCCTCAAACAGTTTGTGAAAGGAAGGTGTTCAATACTGGAAAACTGTACCGTTAGGACATGCTCCCTGCCCCAGAAGTAGTCTTCAACTCCTGGGGAAGACAGAGCTATAGGAAGTAATACTACATAGGAAGGGGGAAAAAATTACTCAATAGTACATAGGTGCATATAAATTATTCCAAAGGTAATAAGTAGACAAAACCAACCAAGCAAAGGCAATCTTATAGGAATGTCGAAAAGGAGCCTTCACTAAGGGGGGGTGGGAGGGGCCTCCGAAGCTGGGTGGCTGTTGGCAGATAGAGAGCAAACCGTAGATGGAAAATCACTTTAGTAAACTGGAGAGGGAAATGAGAGCACACAGGCCTTAATCCATACATAAAAATGGATGCTGACATGTCTCCTGATACACCCAAGGGTGAAGTGAATGCAGACAGGTCGGCAGAGAAGCCTCGATGCTCTCCTTGCCCAAGTAATTCCAAGCAGTCACTCAGATGGCTCCTGGCAGACACTTCCTTATCAGAAGTTGCAGCGGGGAAGAAAAGTGGTGGGGGAAAAAGTCAGCCCCTAAAGGAGGGCTCAAGAAGAGACCCAAAGAGGCTGCAAGATGCGGCTCCGGGGCGAGGAAGCAAAAACTGGGCGATGCAGGTATGTGCATGTGCGCATGCAGCCTGGTAAGTGGGAAAGAAGAGGAGATTCGAGAAAGAATGCTCTAAAGGTACGAATTACTGTCCCCTATGAGCATATATCTAGCAGGCTGAGACTGCAGGTTCCGCTAAGGCTCTGTAAAGAACGGTGTGGAGTGTTGCTCAGAGCTAAAAGCTCGACCTTAAGCATGAGTGAGTTGCCCCGACCGTCCTGAACTCAGCCTCATATACCCCACCCAAAACCAGGGGGCCAGAAGAAGCAGGGCAGGGCTTAAGTGACAAAGGAAAAGGTGACAAGACAGTGGTGCCTTTAATCCCAGCAGTCGGGAAGCAGAGGCAGGTGGATCTCTGTGAGTTCGAGGCCAGCCTGTCTACAGGACAGCTAAGACTACACGGAGAAACACTGTGTGTCTCTTAAAAAAAGGGAGGAAGGCCTCAAGAGAAAGCTAAGAAAAAAAATACAAGCGCTTAAGGAAGAAGGCAGGCAGGAGTTTCACAGCTTAGTAGCATTAAATGCTCAAGAAATCCAAACACACTGGAGGGGTGATTAGACCTTGGATGGAGTGGATGTTCCATTCAGTGTTTTATCTTGAATTACCATGTCCTCATTGCCTGGTTAAATATAGAAATATTAAAGCATATTTTATACCTAGACAAAGTAGAATCAGGAAGAAAGTGTAGGGAATTATCTAGCTGCTTTCTGTACTTTCTTGTGTTGAACCCAGGTTAACCTTCTAAATCTCAATCTCTCCCTCTCTCTTCTCTCTCTCCTCTCTTTCTCCTCTCCCCCACTCTCTCTCATACATACACACACACACACACACACACACACACACACACACACACACACGCATACACAAATGTCATAGGTTGGGTCTGGTTGGCTCAATACATTTATCAAGAATGGTTCTGAATAGCAAAGCCATTTTCCTCTCTACACTAACAGCAGCCTTTTGACGCAGAAAAGGACAGCATCTGGTTCCTTGTGCGTGAGCTACAATTTCTTAACCCACTCTCCCCACCCAGCCACGCCCTCCCACAAGCACCTTTACTCTGATCCAGCTGCCCGAATGGACACCACTCCCTCAGTGGACTCAGAAAGGCACAAGCTGATCAGTGCAACTACAAAAATCGGTCTTCTCTGAAGATGTCAATCACAGACAAGATTTACTTAGGAGCTAATGAAACACAGAAAGTCCTGACAATCCGAAGAGGTTGACAGCAAGACTTTTTGACTTTATGGAAGTCAACTCAGATGAGAACCAGTCCTTGTGGCCCAATCTTATCATCTCAGCCAGTTTTTCTTTCCCTTCATAGGTTTCTGGGGAGACACGACTTCCTCACAGTTTAGCCAAACCCAAGCCTTCTTCCTGAGAGAGCATGTTCTCTCCTGCCTGTGTCTGGATGCTGTTTCTCCAGTGATTCCTTCTCCTCTGGCCCTCTTTCTCCTTCCTAGCTCACCCCATAAAATTCATCTGGGGAAATCAGGCTGTCTGTGCATACTCGGGTGCTCAGGGTATGTGTGACATCTTTGCCACTATTTGGTACCTCAACTCAGCACACTCCTCTAGGACCAGGCAGAGGGAGCTGCCTTTGTTCTCACTGACTGTTATGTCACCACTATCCCTAACACCTTTGGCTTCACCATCTGCTAAATTGCTCTGTGGTTCTTGGATCTGCCTTAAGACTTGCCTCTTTTAACTGCAACCCATGGTCTTTAGAGATCCTTGAAGACAAACAATAATGTAAAATATACGCATTACAGAATTTAGGAATCATCAACAAAGAATAAAAACACCTAGAAAGGAGAAACTTCCCAGAGACATTAAAACCCAGACAAAAGGCAAACCAGAACCATCTCTCCACAAGGCCAGTGCTGCCTGACTTAGTCTGAGAATGGGTCTTGAGCAACAGGAATGAAGCTGGTCAGTGAAGACCCACCAGTGCCCTAAATTATGTACAATCCTCTTGTCATTACCTCAGGGGACAAGAGGCCACATTATCCCCAGAAAGAATCGCCATGAAGCACCTTCTCTGTCCACTCTAATCTCTCAAGTAAAGATGACAAGAGTAAATGACAGTTCAGATGTCAGGGATGGGAAAACTGCTCCTGAGATAGTGCAGCCCAGCCCCCTGGGTCATGCAAAAGGAAAGGGGGATGTGAGAAAGGAAGGTAACTACTTGCACAGAGGACTCCCAGAATGATTGGGAGCCAGGAGGGATCAGACGCAATTTTTTTTTTTTTTTGAGACAGTCTTCCAACGTCACATCCCACAACCTCCCCTTTCCTGCTCCTCTATCCACTAAGACAAGTACCTTCACACATACGTGGGAAGGCTTACTTACATCTCCAGACCTTTTCCATGATCCTGTGTTCTTGCTATTGGAATCTTAACATCATTCACAAAGCTACGTCACGTGTTTCCTGAGCCGGGCATGGAACTGTTTATGTAAGTGGTGTGGGGAACTCAGGTCAAATATCTCAACGGTTCACAACTGAAGATGAAGGCAGCCAAACACTGGAAAGTGTGTGGTGTTTCCTAGCAGTCTGGGCTCCCAGCATGAGTAACACTATCCTTCTACTTCCTATGTTGCAAAGACTGGAGATTCTGGGGTCAGTTCAAGTTCAGTCTACACTCACAAAGGGAACTGAGGAAGATGGTCTTAGGAAAACAGGGCCCCAAACAGGCAAGCACGCAGGTACTTCCAATAAGCCCTCTCCACTAACCGACAGCGTTCTCCCCGGCCCTTCCCTTACAAAGGATTTCTTTATACTTTTCCTCATTGACAGAGCATTTATCCAAGGCACTCAGAGCCTGCTTTATCCAGCCCTGCTTCCCGGCACTGAACAAATTAATCTGCCCAGATAACAGCATGAACTTCAGAATCCTAGTTGTGACGCCAAGGTTTGTGAATGGCTAGTGTTCTGGTCACACACACACACACACACACACACACACATACACACACACACAAAATCAGGAAAATTCACATCATCTGGACAAGCTCAAAGGTACTGTTTTCTTAACTCTTAGTCAGCAGTAGCTGCCTTTTTTCTTAAACCAAAGTTACTATTGCTTAAACTAATCAGACCACAGCTGTTAAAAAAATCAAAGTTTTGAGTCTGTACTTTATATTTGTGCTTAGGAACAGAATACCACCATAAGGCATACTGAGGGGGGAAAAATAATCTACAGATGGCTTCTGTCAGCATCTTCGTTAATATTCTCATTCTCTCTGAGCCCGAGTATCTGGCAAGAGGCAACTTAATGGAGGGGAGGTGTTCTTCAGGCTTTAGAACGGGTAAGGTCCATCCTGACAGGAAGTGTCTGGTGGTACGAGCATTATGTCCTGGTGACGTTACTTCCAGAGTCAGAAAGTAGACTGAAGCCAGGAAGACTGCTAAGCAGGGAGGCCTGTCCTTCTCACACCCCATTACCCACTTACCACATGGGCCTCCATCTCCCAAAGGTTCTACAGCCTTTAAAAATAGGGACACCATAAGCCAGGGTCCACTAATGGGGAGACAAAGGACAGTGAATCTCTGTAAGTTTGAAGACAGAGAATCCCAGAGCAGCCGTGGCCACGTAGCAAAATGCCAACAACTGGGAACCAAGTGATGAAACACAGGAGCCCATGAAGAACATTTCCTGTTCATACTGCAGCAGACAGCTTGAAATGTTTTACAGGGAGACGTCTCTGGCCACGGGTACAAAAAGAACTACTAGTTGTAACTAAACCAGCTAACAGGCTAATGCTCATTGGTATTATGAAAGATATGGCCCTTCTGTATGGACAGCAACTACTCGGGCTCAGTCAGTTAACACAGCCAGGAACACTCTGGTGTGTTGCCACACTTCCTAACTTCTTGAGAGGAGCCATGAATGCAGCTTCAAGGGGAATGATCAATTAATTTTCTTCTCAAAAATGTTTAAGCTCTTTTTGGAGGGATTTTAATTTATTTATCCTTATTTGATGTATATGTGCGCTATGCCTGCATGAATATTTATGCACCATGTGTGTGCAGTTCCTTCAGAAGCCAGAAGAGGGTATGGGATTCCCCAGGAGCTAGAGTTACATACATTGCTGGAAATTAAACAGAGTCCTCTGGAAGACCAAACAAGTACGAATAGCCACTAAACCATCTGCTAGCCCAGTGGTTTTTGATCTGTGGATGTCAAGCCCTTTGGGGGTCACATATCAGAGATCCTGCATCAGACACCCTATATCAGATAGCTACATTACAGTCCATAGCAGTAGCAAAATTACAGTTATGAAGTAGCAACAACATAACTTTATGGTTGGGGGTCACCACAACATGAAGAACGTGTACTCAAGGGCCACAGCAGCAGGAAGGTTGAGAACCACTACTCTAGCCCCAGAGAGCTCAATTTCAAAAACCGTTAGCTGAAGCTGAAAACAAACAAACAAACAAAAAAAACCACCACTGTAGCTGACCAAGTATGCCCAGTGGCTGATGGGTGCTGACTTGGCAGTTTGCTGCAGGAATCCGGAGTTACACTGCTCCGAGAGAGCTCTGACAACCCTTTAGTTGACAAGGGTCACAAGCCCTCTCGTGGCCTGAGGGGAAGGAACAGGAACCAGAGCGGAGATGGTAAGTCACTAAGGTTTCTCTGACTTACAAACAAAGCATTCAGACTCTAGAAGGTCAGTGGGTTAGTGGGCATAAAGTCCCTCCCTGTGTCCACAGAGAACATCAGGAGGGGTCTGTTCTCTTCTCTGCAACCCCTTCCCCCATCAGCTCACCAACACTTATACACTGAAATCACCTGGAACAGCATCCTGGCCCTTCCCTCCCATCACACCCCCTTCAAGTGGATCCACTGCAAGCCATGATAACCATACTACCGAAATCGTTTTCCTGAAATGTGCATACCGTGAACTTCTCTGAAAGTGTGCAAAAGCCTGCTAATAGCCACTGCCTGTGGAAGGAGAACTGGAGAACATGAAGCCCGTGTGCAGAGGGTCTTTCTGCCTACAGGTTTTTGCATAGTTTTTTTTTTAAAAAATTCTTACTAATTTATTTCTATGAAAATTGCTTTCTCAGAAATATGATGTGTGTTTTGAACATGTGTTACTCTAGAGTATCTAAATTAAGAACCAAAACATCTCCCTTCTCAGCCTGCCACCACACATAATGCACTAAAAGTTCTCATAAATGAAATGGTAGCATACTTTAGATAATAAAGTAAACGGATGTAAATGTATACTGAGATGACATGGTACTGCAAGAGTAGATGGCTGACGGAACTGGCTCCAAAACAACAGCATGACCTGGCCTTCTCTGTCACCCTTTGTGGTCTGAATTCAGACACTCCCTGTCCAAGAGGAATAAGTAGGTCAGAAGGATCGGGTACTTCTTGAGTGGGAACCTCGACCTAGCCTGCTCCTTCCTTCACCTTGGAACATCCTAGAGCCCAACCGGCTTCTTGACCCATGGCACCCTCAGTTTCATCACTCAGGGACACCCTTTCTCATGCAGGACCAGGAAGTATAGGGAAAAAGCCACCAGCGGCTGTCCTTCAGGTGGCAGTCAGCGTAGTTAGCCAAAGATCTCCAGGCAGTACACACAGTACAAAGGGAACAATGTAGACCTCAGCCCAAGGGAGACGGTAAATCACAAACAGAGGAGACTTCTAGGAAGAGAAAAAAAAATCTGTCGTCAAATACTAGAAAACACACATTATATACATGAAACCAAGACATTATGAAAGGAAGGGAAAATACTACCATAAAAATGTGGAGTTTTGAAGTTAAAGATTCAATAGAAATAATAAAGGAATGAATGACGGGATTCTCAAAAGACTGAGTAAGAGTGAGTAGGACAGTCTAAGAGTTAGACCAGCAGGTCTAGCAGCCAGATTTTCCAAGAACCAAAGCACAGATGTCAATAACAGGGAGCGGAAGGCAGGGAAGGAAAAGCAGGAGATTCCAGTGAAATATTTCATCTAGGAGAAAAGCCCAAGGGTTCCCAGAAACAGCCATCTGATGGTAGGAGACTCAGGAATGCGGAGTCTAGAAGGCAGCCCCAAGAAAAGTAGGACTAACATACAGGGGGAAAAGAGAAACAAGATTATTTCACCATGACAGCTCACAACATGTCCTGAGAGCAGTTCACTCACAGCAGAGTATTCAAAGAGTTAGTACACAGACGGAGAGAGGGAAAGAGGGAGGAGGAGAGGAAGAAGGGGAAAACGGCGGGGCGGGGGTGGGGGGGGGAGGGGGGGAGAGGGAAGCAAAGGAGGAGAAGGGAGAGAGGGGAAGAGAGGGGGAAGGAAAGGGGACAGGGAAGGACATTAAGGTCTTGAAAGAAAGACAACTAATTCTTTCTCCTTACTGAGAAAGCAACCTTCATTCCCCTGCCTCCACTGCAGCTTGATCAGTTAAAAATCCAGACAGGAACTGGTGTCCTCTGAGGAGGTTTTTTTTTTTTAAGAATAAGAAGGCAAATCTTGCCTAAGGAGAAGGCTTTGCCCCTTTCCCTTCTTGGCTTTTCTAGCATTTTGACTGAGAATGTTTGGTTCTCACACGTTTATAACCCTGGTGTTGATGCTGAGTGTAGCACACTAGGGGAGGAAGCTCTCTTCCATTCCGAAAGAGGCTCTTCTCGAAGTGGTTTTCTGAGCTATGCAAGTTAAGACCCTTGTAACTCACAGCTGCCTCTTTTACTTCGCTCCAGAGAAATCTGATCTTCACAGCTTTGGGAATATGAGGTTCGAAGGGTCCTGTGGAGCCTCTACGGACATTCTTCCTTTTCCTTAAATACATGCTAGTCCCTGAGATGAATATGAGACATCAAGACACTGAGATAACATGCATTGAACTCCTGGGCCCCAGGAAAAGAGGGTTTATAAACACAAACCACTGTTAGCATATGGGACTGCCATGCAGGGACAGTAAGGGGAGTAACTGAGATCAATCTGGTAATATTTTGAAATATAACAGGCTTTTATCAGCCTGGTTTACTCATATCAATATTTTATCCACTGGCAATTTCTAAATTATTCACTGAAGTTGGCACAGAAGAGCTAAATAATTTCCCATGAATGGGTTTATATTTTAAGTTGGGTGTGTCTATTGTTCCGAGAAGTCACCACACCCTAAACAAACTGAATCCAAATGAAAGGTTCTGATTCAAAGGGAACCCGTGTGGCAAGCATTCTTGCTGCCCTGGCCCTGTGTCTACAGTAAAGCATGCTTACTTTCCAGCATTTCCAAGCAGAACGGATAGGTTATACCCCTGCTTAGTGACTCAAAGCTTGTCCTTACTCCAGCACATGTGCTCCAGATTAAATGTCAAACACCATGCCAGGCAATGTCATACAAGAGAAGAAGAAATCTGCTTTGGCATGGTGGCACTAGACATGGGTAGGAAGATCTCTGAGAGTTCAAGCCCAGCCTGGTCTACACAGTAAGAGCCTGTCTCAAAAACAAACAAACAAACAACAAAATGAAACAAAGAAGCAAACAGACAAAAAAACAAAAGTAAAGCAGAGAGAAAGAAATCATCTGTCCCCAAGGCCAGCATTTCAGATACAAGGTTGACAGGGTATACAAGGATAAAAGAAGGTACTACACTATTATAATAGTTATCAATGCAGAATGAGAGTGGGCACATAGGCCACAGTCAAGGAAATAACATGGGAAAAAAATACATGTGTGGAAGGTTCTCCGGACATAGAAAAAAAAAAAATATGTTCAAGGGTTTCAAGACAAGACACATGGCATATCCAAGGGACTCAAAACCTGTAACAGCTAGGATTAAGTGTCAGTGACAGATTCCAGAATCATCTGTGTCCACATAGGCATATGGGGATTATCCTGATTTCGTTTATGGCGGCAGGGAGACCTACCTGCCCACTGTGGGCGGGACAATCCCCTAGCTGAGATCCTGATCGGAATAAGTGGGGAAAAGAAACTGGGTGGCAAAAAAACACTAATCCCTCTCTGCTTCCTGACTGTAGAAACCGTGGGAGCAGCTGCTTCAAGCTTCCGTAGCCCTGACCTGCCTGCCGTGTTGGACTGCATCTTGAACCGCGAGATAAAACAAAATCTTTCTCTCTCCCTTAGTTTGCTTTTGTTAGAGAATATTTTACTGAAGTAATAGGAAATAGACTAAGACCAAGCTCAAGTTTAATAAACATGTCTACTTGTACTTTAGAGACACAGACAGTCATATCATTTCTTGAAATGACAAGCTTGATAAGGATGATGAATTCTCACTTCTAGGGTGTCTACAAGAACCAAACAGTGTCACAGAAAGTAGGTGCTTACATTAGCCACGAGGCCCTCTGCAGACATCGCCTCATTCTCAAAGCCTTCAAACACCTGGAGCATTCTCAACTTTGAGAGAGAAGGCACTTACTATGTAAGGGCTTGAAAAAAAAAAAGTTAATGCAACTTTCTGTTTCGTTCAATACTACATCACCCTATAAGGTGCTTTGCAGAAAGCCAAGCTAGAATACACCAAGTCTATCCTGAGAGGTGGATCACACTTTCTTATATTCTTCATCAAGGTCCCTAATTTTACTTTAGGGGCTGGAGCTGGGCAGCTGACAGTCATTTCTTTAGGGTCTTTCTATAATCAGTAGCACAAATTGTGAAGCTATTATGCACATCGACCTACTTACTCTCTATCTTGCCCTGGAAGTTAGAAGTTGAAGCCCTGAGGTCTAAAAGTAGCTGGAGATTTGGGGATAAGTACATTCAATTTCAGAGTATGGGGGGCGTTGGGCAGATATTTCCAGTAGCATTTTTGGTCATTCTATTCTAGTATGATACGCAGGAGCATAGTCAGCTTGTAACACACCTGGGCCTTAGCACTAGCATGTGAGCAACTCTGATAATAGTTCAGAAAGTTGAGAAAAAGAAGTAATGAAATCGGGAGGAATGAGCAGCCATTCAACAGAACACAGTTAGGGGAGGTCATCTGAAAGGGGTGTGAAAAGTAGATTTAATCAGAAGGGGACTTACGATGATAGAGGAAAAAATATTTGAAAAGTGGGAGCAATGAGTTTCAGACACCCATTTCAGGGAGATGGGCACAAGACACTCCGGAAAGGAGAGGGAGAGCAGAGGTACAGAGGATGGAGAACATGAAGAACATAGAGGGCAGAAATAAGTCTAAGAGGGAGAGCTGGGGTTAGGGAGATGGCTTAGTGGGCGAGAGTCTTTACTTTCCAAGGATGAGGCCAGTAATTCCAATCTCTAACATCCATGCAAGAAGCTGGGCATGGCCACACAAGTCTATAACCACAGACAGCACTGTACAGGTCAGAGACAAGGCCAATGAGGCTTTCTAGATTCCAGCCTAGTTCTAGATTCGGTGAGGGACCCAATCTCAAAAGAATAAAGGAAAATACCTAGTTTCCTCACCTAGCTTCAGTATATGCAGACATACTCAGCATGCACATACACACACACACACACACACACACACACACACACACACACACACACACATGCACGCACGCCCCTAACAGCTGTTAGGAAGAACTCATTAAAAAGGAGAGGCTCAGAGATCATGAGAGAAGAACAGCCTAGAACCAACTAAACAGTCTCAGAGGCAGCAGAAAGTACCTGAAGAACATGTAATTAAAAGAAACCTCTTCCATTCTGACATGGAGGGAAAGAAAATGAATGGATGGGTGGGCGCTGATAGATGGATAAGTGGGTAGATAGACTGGTGGATGAATGAGTGGGTACCTGGGGTGGGTGGAGAGAGGACATGGGCAGATGGATAGATCAACAACAGATGGGTGGGAGATGGATGGGTGGATGAGTGGATGGGTGGATGGGTGGATGAGTGGATGGGTGGATGAGTGGATGAGTGGATGAGTGGATGCATGAGTGGATGCATGAGTGGATAGGTGGTGGATGGATGGATTGATGGATGGATGGGTTCACAGGTGGATGGATAGATAGATGAGTATGTGGATACATGGGTGCAGGGATGGGTGAGGCAGGCGCATGGGTGGGTGAGTGGATGAGTGGATGGCACCAGCACAGAAACTTGCATGTATGGTATGCAAATTTCTGTTTCATTCAATACCACATCAACCTATAAGGTGTTTTGCAGAAAGCCAAGCTAGAATACACCAAGACTGAGAAATCTGATAAAGCATGAAGTTGCTCTGGTGTTGTTGTTTGTTTGTTCTTTTGGGCCGAGAGCAGAATTTATTATCAGGCGTAACAGAGAGTGGAGCAGCACAGTTAAAATCTTTGTGAGTGCTGGGCCTGCCTCTTGTCCAAGAGGCCATGACTGAGGTTCTACGTGATCTCATAGTCATTCAGGTGAGCCACTTCTCTGTCACACACTGCTGTCAAATTAATCTGCACTGAATTTAGTATAAAGTTTCACTCCTTTGAGATACAGATCTTCTGGCAACCGGGGAACTTGATTTTGGCTCCTGCATCGTCTCTATTACCCTCTTTGTTCTGTGTCTTGAAACTATATTGGAAGCCTGAAGTCAGAAAGCACAAATTTCCACTGAACAGGGCTGACTGAGTCCTTTGGATCAACAACCCTGATTGATAATGTGATGTAACCGGCATCACACACCCAAACCCCGTGAAAAAAACAAATGGGGCAGCAGTTTTAAAGTTTAACCAGAGGGAAAGTACTAAATAAACAACCACTCTGAGCTGATGGCAGTTTCCCAAGGCATTGGTTTTGTTTTTTTGGTTTTTGTTTCTTTCAAAATTCTCATTGCAGGAGGTCTGGGAATTGGTATTTTTAAAAAGAGGGGGTGATGCAAGAAAATACAAGTATTTGCATATGGTGAATGAAGGCAAAGGTGAATGAAATAAAAATCAATAAAGTTTCTATGAGCATATGGAATAAAACGAGATAACAAATGTACTTTGGGGGGGATAGCAAGGCATTTGCAAGTCGATAGATGAACACAAGAAGACAAGCGCATTCTAGAACCCACCTAAGAATGGGAAACATTTTCAGCCTGTGGAGACACTGGCTACCTTGTGCTTTCTGACCTTAGGAAATGTGTCTCACACCTGGCTTGGGTTGGAAGGGCTAATTAAGTTTAAAGCTCCTGTTAAATGCTGTGATCTAACACATAAAATAGTGTACCGTCTCTCTTATTCTGCTTAATTATGCTAATTAAAACCTTTACAGTAATTTGAAAGTACATTAAGAGACCATATGGGAAGATTAGGATGTGCCTTACTTGGTTTGACCACATAATTACAGTTTCTGTTGCCCATCCATTACTAGAGTAGATGATCTGGAGTGATCTGTTTAAATTCCAGGTAGAAGTTAACTTTCTGTTTAAGTTTCCAGGTGTGGAAAAAGACAGACAGTGGGTTTCTGTGACTGGGCCCATACTGTCATGACTTACAATAATAAAAGCAAGACAAAAACAAACCCAAACCACCCAACATACCTTGCCCCCATCAGTTAAAATAGCTAGAAAGGGGCTTCTCCAATGCCCCCTTCTCCCAAATCAAACAATGGATTCTGCAACAGAGAAATGTATTACTGCATCTATTTTATACTCTTGGTCATGTGTGATTTGCCCCACTATTATAGACAAAGCCCAATTCAACTAAAAAATAAATAAATAAATAAACATGTCATGTTTCTCACTTAACCAGGAAACAAAAGACTTATTAGCAATCATGATTATCCAAAATTATTCAGTCTTGACTTCTAATCCCACAAATTTACATTATGGCTTAAAGATGGCCTTTGCAACTACAGGAAGTCAGGTAATAGACCTACTATCATTTATCAAAGGAAAATACAATCAGTTGGGAGGCATTTTGCTTTCAACATGCATCCAAGGGCATTCGCCAAAGCAGCTGTGACCCCACACTGTACCTTCTCAGCCCTTGGCTTCCAAGGCTTGCCGTAGATGCCAACATGCTACTCCAGAAATATGCCTTCTCAGAAAAAGTCAAGTCTCAACTAAAATAGTTCAGTAAACTATAATGAGTCTACAAATAGAAAAACTGGATAATTTCACGGAACAGTAAATATCATCTTCACACAAGACCTAAGGCATTAAAAATTTAAAAATTATAAAAGGCAGGTAGAAAAGTAAATTGTCTTTTGCAGGCCAGACTCACTGCTCAGGCTGAGTTTGATACACAGAAGAAGAAATGTGACACAGAAGAAGAAATGTGACACAGAAGAAGAAATGTGACACAGAAGACTGCTCAGAGGGGTCAGGAGGAGGCTGGCTCTAAGAATCATTGCTAATTTAGCATAGATAAAGGGGAAACTCAGATGTACTCCATCTGTATTCTAATGTCCATGTGATACCTTGTCTTACGTGATACAAGGCTTGGCCTGGACCTGGGTCAGAAGTCAGTGATACCTGTCTTACTACATTGAAACCAATACCCATTTGCAGTACGGAGTACATTGTCACTTTCAAACGATAGCATAATTCTAATTTAAAAAATAGTACTTCTTAGATTTAAAAAGAAATCAAAAAGTCAAAACAAAAGAAATCTTTAAACCTAGACAGTCACCTAACTCAGTGTAGTGTTTCTCACACTCTGGGTCTCAGAATCATTAAATCCTAAATTACTAATGAGCCTAATGAGGCTTTTTATGTGAATTATTTCTATTGCTACTTGTCACATAGTGCATTAAAAGTGACTTTTAAGTTACATGTTAGTTTATATGGGGTTCATAGAAATTTACACTTTGCAGATTAGAGCTTACCAAAGATGGTGGCACGGAGCGTTTTTTTAAAATCCCTTTCAGCGGGAGGAGAATTTCAGGCCTGCTCACCTCCCTCTGTTACAGAACATTGCTACTGAGTTACTTGAGGCATCACAAAACATCCCACCTCATCTACACGGTCTCAGAAAATGGAAACATACAGTCTTTTCAGATTATTTTTACAAAATTTTTATTATTTCCCCAAAATTCAACAAATGAAGGGTTTTGTTGTTGTTGTTGTTGTTGCTGCTGTTTTGTTTTGTTTAAAAGGTCAATTACAACCCAGCAATCCTAGTTCTGAGCATTTACCATAAAGACAGGAAGGAAGTCAGTGCCCTTGTTATTGCAGCTCTCCTCACAATGGGCAAGAGAAGACCCAAGTGGCCACAGTGGATGGACATCAATAAATAGAGCTTATACAGCGAGTGAAGACACAAAACAATATTACGCATTATTCAAAAAGGAAATTTAGTCCATTGTGACAACCTGGGTGGAACTGGAGAATATTATGCTGTGTGAGATGAGCCACACAAAGAAATATAACAAATGTTCTCACATGTATGTGGACCCCAAGGGAGTAGATCACATACCAGGAGGGAGAAGGCTAGGAGGCCAGGGGGATGATGGGAAGACAGCATTCCCAGAGGACAAAGTCTGAGCGAGAATTTGTGCTTCATGTTTGAGACCTATGCACAGCATGCTCAATACAACTAGGAAATTAAATTTCAAATGGTCTAGCCACAAAAGATTTGAAGGCAGATACATTAATAGCTTGATTTAATTATTCTACATTGTATTCATAAGTGCAGATATCATTTAATGTTCCATAAAGTCATACAGATATAAATTGCCAGTTTATAATTTTAAAACAAGGCGTGAAAGATGATTCAATAGTTAAGAATGCTTACTGCTCTTGCAGAGAACACAGGTTCATTCCCAACCATTTACATGTTAGCTACAAACATTAACTGTAACTCCATTTTCAGGTCATTGTATGCCTTCTCTGGTCTCCATGAATATCAGACACACATGGTACACATACATATGTTCAGGCAAAAACTTGTAGACATAGAAATAAAGCTTTCTAAAAAAGGCAACATAAAATGCATGACATGAAGTCTGTTAAATTAAATGTAATAATTCATCTCAAACTTGGAAAAGTTTTTTTGACCCATAAACAACTTTGGGGAAATTCTGCTTCCCTGGGTTATACTCCAAATGCTGACACATTTCTTTAGAAAACATGAACGAAATCACAGTGATTAATATCAGAACTGAAGCATGCTATGAAGCATCACACAGTACTCCTCTAATAAGGACCCATACGTCTTTATTTATCCATTTAAGGGTTTTGTTTTTTTTGGTTTTTGTTTTTTTGTTTTTTTGTTTTTTTTTTTTTTTTTTTTGAGGGTCAGCAAGAAGGCTCAGCAGATAATGGCATTAGCCAGAAGACTGGGCAACCTGGGGTCAATCCTCAGAACCCACGTGGGGAAAGGCAAGAACCAACTCTGTAGGTCATCCTCTGTCCTCCATATGTGCACTATTGCATGTATATACCCACACACAAAAACACAGGACCAAATAAATAAATAAGATAAGTAAATAAATAGGTACATATAAAGAAGTTGTCTTTTTTTTTTTTTTAAATATGGAGAGGGGTCTGGAGAAATGGACCAGTTTCATAACCATCCATAACTCCAATTTTCAGGGAGGTCTGATGCTCTCCCTGACTTTCTTGGGCAGCAGGCAAATACATGGTACATATATGTACATACAAGCCAAGCAGTCATACACATAAAACAAATATTGAAGCACACATATCAGTGGGCTAAGAAGGTAGCTTATCTGAAAGAGCATTTGCCTACCACGTACAAAGTCCTGAGTCCAACACCCCGCACTGCAAAAAGAAGACATGGTGGCTCATGCCTGTAATCCCACTACCACACTCAGTAACATCAGTGAGTTCAAGGCCAACCTAAGCTACATGTAGCCAATCTAACAACAAACCAAACCAAACAATAACAACAACAACAAAGCCAATATGTATTAGGATGTGTCTTAGTATACTATCTTTATCAAGACCAGTCACTTCCCCTTTTCCACTTGACAGCTCAAATTTTGTCTCTGGTAACAAACAGCCAAGTACTTTTGTCAATATGATTTTACTTGTGAACAAGTTTAAGCAGGCTTCGGTGTTCAACAAATGTAAAGTCATGCTACATCTTCACAATGAGTTATGTTTACAAAAATATAGCGAGAGTGAAATATGCTCACCAACAGAAGTGAATATGGGTGGAAAACCAGTTTATAATCCCCCAGCCTCAGTGCCTTGCTCACATCTGAGGTTTTCCTGTGCTGGATAACATGGCCAAACCCAAACCCAAACTCTTTCTTGTGCAGCAGATACACAAGTATAGTATGTTTATAGTTTTGGTCTTAATTATGTATATACAAGTGCCTGTGTCTTTGCCCATGTGAACACAGAGGCTCTCAGAAGGCAGAGGAGGGAGTCAGATCCCCAGAAGCTGCAGTTACAGGCCACCAGACAAGGATGCTGGGAACTGAATTTGGCGCCTGTACAAGACCAGCTAGTATCTAGCTGCTGAGCCATCTTTCCAACACTGAAGCATCCACTTCTTTGCTAGAAGGATTTACAAGTCTAGATGATAAAGTGTAATCTTCAGCTTATAGTTAACATTTAAGAATGTCATTCAATTAAACTGACACACAAAGAAATGAATTAATCAGCAATCCTGTCAAGTCAGATGACCTGGAAGAAATGAAGTGCTGTCTGCTGGCACACAGGATAAAAAGAAGCACATATTTACACGTGCTTCCAAAAAGCATCTTCTTTTTGACACCTTGACATAGTGAATGAGTTGAGTCCAAAATCTGAACTAGTCATCATTGAGACCAGGAGTTCTCAACCTGTGGGTCATGACCCCTTTGCAGGTCAAATAATCCTTCCCAAGGGGTGGCCTAAAACCATCTAGAAAACAGTAGATATTTACATTATGATTCATAACAGTAGCAATGAAAATAACTTTATGGTCAGGGGGTCACAACAATGAGAAACTGTGTGTGTTAAAGGGTTACGACATCTGGAAGGTGGAGAACTACTGCTCTAGGGGATGCTATGTAATTCCTTACAGCTGCTTCCATCAGTGCTGCTGAAGTGCAACCAAACTAACTAGTTATTCAAGAATCAAGGGTCTGTGGGTTTGTATACCCACCTGACAATATAGGTGGATTAACCAGCGCAACTCAAGGTGCTGGCTTCTTATACGTCCAGACACTTCCCAAGAAGACTGATACAGAGCATAGGACCTGTTGGCATGCCAGGTACTTAACGGTTTTTTTTTTTTTTTAAGTCTCTTTGGTATTGCCTATGAACCCAAGATCAAAAGATTCAAACAAAACTAATACCAGACCCATGACCCTGAGCATGTTATTTCTTGTTTCAACTCTCAGACTTGCTATCAAGTAGAGAAAAGCCACCCTTGGTTGAAAGACTTTCCTTTCTTCTCTGGTCTGATAATTGTATATGTCAGTTCTCTGTTCTTGTTGGCAAACTCATTTGGTCACTGTCCATATTTTACACCTTTATCCTCTTCTCATCTGCTACCTTACCTTTAAACATCTGTACTCAATATCAGCAGTTACTGATCACAGGGTCCTAGATGCAAATATCACAGGTCATTAATCATTCCCCTCCCTGATCTCCAAAGACAGGGATGAGGTGTTTATTTGTTGTTTGTTCTTTTTCCTCTTGTTTTCTTTTGTTTGTTTTCTAGACAGAGTCTCACTATGCAATCCTGGCTGGCCCAGAATTCACTATGTAGACCAGGCTGGCCCCAAATTCACAAAGATCTACCTGCCTCCTGGGTGCTGGAACTTATCCTCCTGACAAGAAAGAAAGTAGTTGCTCCTTGTCAGCTTATAAAATACACAGCTAGGGGCTGGCGAGATGGCTCAGCAATTAAGAGCACTGACTGCTCTTCCAGAGGTCCTGAGTTCAATTCCCAGCAACCATATGGTAGCTCACAACCATCTGTAATGGATCCAATGCCCTCTTCTAGTGTGTGTCTGAAGACAGATGCAGTGTACTCCTATAAATAAAATATTTTTAATACACAACTGGGATCCAAACACAGCAGTAAGCTGAAATAATTTACAACTGTGGCATGTTTCAGAATCACCCTGTAGGAACTGTTAAGAATATTCCTCAGCCCCACAGCCTGATTTTTTCAGTTAGTAAGTCTGGATCAAGGCCCAATAAGTTCCATCTCTAACACTCCCCAGGGGATGCTGCTACTTCTGGGCAAGCACACGTTTAGACCCACTGTTTTACCTGGATGAACCAGCTTGTCCTGGCAGAGGGTTCCGTGCGTGCTCAGAGCACACATCACTGCCAGCACATCCACTGGAGGCTAGTGGCATGAACAGGTTAGGGTTCAGACACATTTTCCCACAACTCAATCGGAGAAATCCATTTTTCTACTTGTGTAGTTTACTATGCTCAATACTTCCGCTTCCTGAAAGTCTGTTTCATGCTTTGGTTTGACGCTATGGCATCAACTGTAAGAGCAGAGTGACCATCACAATCCTTACCATCCATCCTGGCGGTCCTCAGTTCTTTGCCGCTTAGGAGGATGGTGCTCTCAAGAAGGACCCTGAGACGTTGAGACTGTGTCTCCCCTCCAAATCCTTCAACTGGTTAGCAGCATCGACTTGGACAACTAACTTACCAACCTGGATCACCACTGGAGGAGAGTTCCACTAACTCAAGTTCCTGTAATGAGATGGAGCTCGGATAGGAATGGAGCTGAGAGCAAAAGACCAGGAAATGGAGTGAAGAAAGACTGCATCTCAGAACCTGTGTTCTGGGTCAGATCCTGGCTATCATAAAAACGGGTCATAGCTGTGCTTTGGTTGATTAACCAGTGCCAGCCTGGACTCACCTGGACGGAGGACAGACTTTGGGATCAAGATAAGAAACCTCGACCTAGGATACTAACTACAAAACTGGCTGTTGATGCAAGGTGCAACTTTCCACCTACGATGTTCGTGTTTTCGGTACTGTCTCACGTCTCAGAGTGACATGACTCTCAAGGACAGGGCAGAAAGGTCGTAATAATTTCATTTCGAGGAAGCCAGTCTGAGAAGTAAAAGCTATAATGCAGCCATTTGCAACCGAGGGGTTGTCTCCCTAAGCACCTCCGTCTTCAAGAAGCACTCGCTCTGTGGAAGCATTCAGACTTCACTAGATCAAGATGGAATCTCAGTGGATCACAGTGAAAGGAAAAGAAATGAAGGGAGTAAGAAAAGCAAGAAGAGAAAAGAGCTGGTGTAGGCTTAAGGCGGGAAGGAAAGGCGTGGGGGTTGGGAAGAGGGACAACTACAATCACTTCACCTAAGTCCCACATTCCATTTGGGATGTGCTCATTCCTCACACTATACAAATGCTCCAGAAACAAAAGAGGCAGGAGATTATCCATGCTCTCATTTTTAAGGATGTGACTTTAAGGGGGTCTCATAAAGCCTATAAGTCAACGTTCCTCTGGAGCTTCTTCCTCGTAGCTGGCAAGGACCCGGGAAGGAAGGAGCCCTCCCACACAGCCGCTGGAGGGGAAGGAGTTTGGGAGTTTCTCAGAAAGTTAAACACACACTCTCCATATGGCTCTGGTTCCACATTATCTGCTCGTAGGTACTTACTATGGGGAAGTGAGAGCTGTGTCTATAAAGGGAAAACACGCGACTTTAAAGACATTTACCTGTAATAGCCACAAACTGTACACCACTCAAAAAAGAAGCCATTCAAATGTCTTTGACAGATGAACAAGGACACTGTAAGTATCTATGCACCGGCATGCTACTAAGCAATAAACAGCAGCAGCGGCAGAAGCAGCAATCACAAAAAAGCCACTGAATTATTGACATGTGCAGCCACAGGCATGACTCTTAACGTCCATGTTACATGAAAGAACCAAAATGAAAGTATGGTCTTAAAATTCTATTTCTGTAAAACTCAAAAAAAAAAAAAAAACCCACAAACTACATATAGTGACAGACAGGGCAATCAGTAGCTGAAGGAAGAAGAAGGGAAGGAGGAGAGACCATCTCAGGACATGGACACAGCTTGTTGCCCTAACGTGGCAATGGTTTCCTGCCTGCGCACCTCAGACTCTTGGACTGCACACCTTAAGAAAGCATACGCAGTTCCCTGAAGGTTGATTACAAGAGCGCCTCCCCATTAACTCATTTTTTTCTCTTTAAATTTTCCATAGCACTTGACTAGCCCCTCCCCCTAACACAGTGACTGGAGTGTCTCACTTAAGACGGTCAGGGGAATGGGCATTAGTTCTCTTCTGTAAAACCAGTTCACCAAATATAAGCCCGTTCCCTTATCTCACGGTTTAGGTGGATGAGAGCCAGCAGTTTGTAGGTCCTTAGGGGTTAATGAAAAAGCTGAACTCATAAGTACATACCCACTCAGTCACAGCTCTTCTCGCTCACCATAAAAATCAAGCAATCCCTTACTTCCACACGATACTCCAGGGATCTGTCAGCTGCAGCCTATGGGCCAAACCCACCCACCTCATGCATCGCATCGGTGTCACCTGCAAGCTAAGAAGGGGATTCACATTTTAAATAGATTTTTACAAAAATATCAAAAAAAAACCTCGTGTCATACAAAAACTATATGAAATTCAAATCTCACTGTCGGTAAAGTTAGAACACAGTATGTATTTATTTACATGTTATCTATGAGTACTCCTACCTCTGGGAGCAGGGGGTAGAGGTGTGACAGACCACATGACCTGTAAAAGTAAAATATTTTTTTCCATGGCTCTCCTTCCGCCACCACAGCCTAGCACTTTTAATAAATGTTTTCTTTCTAGCTAATGACCAAGTAAAGATATCCCAGGATCTGTCTGATCTCAGTGTCTGTAGCTGCTTCTCTGGGACCGCAGACAGCCATGCAGCCCCCTCTTTCCACCCCATATACTGTGTCCTACACACCCCCAGAGCAGTTCTAAAAACTGCCTGGTGTTTTGGACACTATGCATTTCAAGGTCCCTAAACCACCTGAGTCAGTTTAGGCAAAAGTCAAACAAATTCCTTTGCATCTGTCCTTGTTGTTCCTTGTGGCTCGGGTTCCTTCCGGTCTCTCTGGGCTGGTGTCCTGAGCAGACCTTGGGCACAAGCAAGCTCTGCAGCCAGTCCCACAACAGCCAGAGGAAACTGCTGCACTCCCAGGTGCTCTATCTAACAAGCCCAGGGTCCCAGGATCCCAGAATCATTGGGTCAGTAGGAAGTCAGGCAATCCTCAGGAACTCAGTCCACCCCTTTGCCTGGACCCTTCTCCAGCTGTAGAACAAGTTCCCTAGATCACTTGCCAGCTGAGTGATATCCCTCCCCTGTTTCAGGGCCAGGCTAGCAGTAGACCCAGGCTTCACTTACAACTTAGGTCCCATGCAAAACTCCAGGGAAAGTTAGGTTCATTTCTCTTGACTCTTGCTGTATCTACACTTTTGGTTATAGCTCAGATAATATTCTACTTCCAGTTTATTTTACGTTTTCTGGCTTATCTTTCTCTTCTCAATATTCTCTCTCACACACACACACACACACACACACACACACACACAC
>JADRCD010202302.1:0-10833 GCA_019843815.1 Montemys delectorum | reverse complement strand
GAACATGGCAGATGACATCCCAGGGTTACTAACAGGGAAGTAGACAAGATGGCACAGAGGGTTGATATCTGCCCAGCTCTAGTGCTTTTGAGGCTTACTATTAATATAAAGGTTTATGTCTATTTGGTAACTAAGTGATCTAAAGTGGGGTAGAAGCCCCCAAATAATATTTACCGTAACAGTGGTGAGGCCAGGGTGACTTCAGAGGGTCTGGTTCCTCCCTTGTGTTTCGATTTTAAGCCATTGTCCCTGTCTCTGTTGCACAGTGCTGAAACTTTAAATCACCATCGCTCTTGCCTTGCCAGAACAAGGTTCTCCATCTGGTTTTGTTGAGTAACATATCCCACAAGCCCAGAACTGCACCTGGCATAGAACTGGAGCTCAGCAAACTCAAGTTGAATGAATGAATGAATGAATGAATGAATGAGTGAATGAATACCTTTGGCAAGCAGGAGGCTGTGCAGACAGAATATAATTGGCATAAGTACTTAGAGCAGACTCTCTTTTCTGCATGACTGAGCCACTTGAGTCAGGGACTTTCTCTTTCTGTACGTGTTTCCACACTGGAAATGAGCCTTATGAAGCATACCCCTGGACTGGAGAAAGAAAGCAAGGGACAACTCAACGCAATGACTGTGACCACGGAGACAAACAGCACACAGCTGGGGCAACAGATGTTTCTCCTTCCTTCCTTCCTTCCTTCCTTCCTTCCTTCCTTCCTTCCTTCCTTCCTCCTTCCCTCCCTCCCTCTCTTCCTCCCTCCTTCCTTCTTCCCTCCCTCCCTCCTCCCTCCCTTCCTTCCTCCTTCCTTTCCTCCCTCTCTTCCTCCCTCCTTCCTTCCTTCCTTCCTTCCTTCCTTCCTTCCTTCCTTCCTTCCTTCTGTTTCCATCTTTCTTTTTTCAAAATCATCTATGGAACATGTGTCTGACACTGCTTCCCACTGTTGGGACAGAGTGTTTAGACAAAAGGGAGAGAAAGTTGAAGCTAGTGGGCAAAACCACAGAGGTGAGGTAAGAGAGTAAGTTGTAAGGTGTGGGTGAGGTTCCCTCTTGTCTGGGCTATGGACTAACGGATGCAAAATGAGACAGGGCCTGGAGATTTTGATTCTGACTCTGCCCTGATCAGACACAGATGGTTGAAAGTTCATTGCCCATGATCTTTGGGACTCAGCTTCTGAATCTGAGAGTGGAATCCAGGACTCTTCTCACAGCCTGTGATTTATATTCCCCTACTTCCACCCTGCAAGGTGAGCAGAATTCTGGAGTGAGTCTGTGATGCATAGGGAGCTTAATATTTTAATTTAGAAAACGACCATTAAATTACTTAATAGACATCATCAGGCTGCTTGGCAGCTACATTGTCAATTTTGTCCTGAGCCTTAAATAAAAACCAAGAAACCTCATACAGTTGCAGCATGTTAGTAACAGGACATCATTTGCGTGCAAGCTTGTATTATACTTCCCAGCTTCCTCTTTTCTTCAGGAAGCATCCTTGACACTCTAGCTTTGCGTATGTCACAACACTTTGTGTTTGCCATGGCCTTAGTGGTGGTTCAAGGACATCGTAAGAACCTAAACATTCTGGAGGCCTAGGTATGCAGGTCCTTGAAGCCTTCTTCACAGGACAAGTGTGTATTCTGTGTAATGGCTGCAGGCAACAACAGGGAGGAGGTGTGGAAGGGAGAGCAGAGTTTGAGAGCTATACAGAGCTTTGTTTCAAAGCAAATATCTGTGGCATAATTGTGTGTGCACGTACAGGTCATGTCACAGATTTTAGTATTATCAGCAAAAGAAACCATGGGAGTACACACAAGGATACCATTGTCTGACTACTAAGAGATTGCGCATGTCTGCTGCTCTCTGGAGCTGTACATTCTTGAGCCTCTGTCCTGCCTGGATTCTCCACTGTCCTCCAGCTTTCCCATCTCTGCCTCCTCCCCAGATCCCTCGGTATAACATGAGCCCCTGAGAACTTCTGAAAGTAAAGACATCAGTTGTAGCTTGGTCATAAACCCAGCATTAAAAAGAAGGTTTACTAGGCATGCACAACATGTGCTGTCTGAGCTCCATGTCAGGGTAACTATGAACATGTCCCAACACAAAACCATAAGCTTGTTGGAAACATGGAAGTTGGGAATTATGTTTTTGTTGTTGTTTTGTAACTCAGTTGTACAATCGAGCATGAATTCCACAGATAACGTTGTACCATGCTGTCAAAAACAGTTAGGCAAACAGGGTTATTTACCCTCTTTGCATTTCAGTACTGCAGTGTGTATGTTAGAGCTAGTCCCTAACATAAGGCTGTGAAGGTTATATGAGTTTAGACATACCAAGAGCATTGTGCACCTTGCCTGACACACGAACTTCATCCTTCCTAATGCTGTAATTTGGGTAATATCGTATCCAAAAGATGTACTCACCAGAAGGACACTGTTGGGACATGATGACATCTTTAAAAGGTGGGTCTACAGCAAGGTTCTTGGATCACTGGCCCTTGAAAAGGATTAAGGCAATTCTATTTTCCTCCCTGGTCATTGTTCCAGCAGGCTAGCTGTAAACAGAGCAAACCTGGCCTCTCCCTTTCTCTGTTTGCTTCCTGTTTGGAAAGTACTCTTGCTGTGAGGTAGAGCCATCACAACAGTCACCAAAGTGGCAACCAATATGGCTGCCTGTTTGCCATGGATCTGTCTCTAACTCCTTGGCTGCCCCTTACATTGCTCACTGCAGGGTGAGGTAAAGCGACAGATATTCTGAAATGTCACCAATGGCTCTCAGACCCTCCAGCACCCAGCACAGAGCATAGGGTAGAAGACTTTCTCCCAGGGACACACTCACAGCAAACCTGGGTCATCTCTTCTTTAGGGCCAACTCCCCCACCCTCACATTCCTCACTGTAACTCTCAGAACACATACTTCACTTGTTTTGGACTTGCTTTGGGGGGGGTGGGATGCTCCCTCCCAAATATCCTAGTGTGAGGATGCCAGGTACCTCGGGGAAACTGACAACACTACCTGGCAATGAGCTTCTTGCACATACAACCTTACTGTTTGGACCTTCTCCCAGTTTCTCCTTTCCACAGTTTCCCTTGCACTTGATCTAGGTGACAGTATCAGCATGGGTCACAGACTACTAGAGTAGATTATTGGAAGACGGGTACCCCAGGTTCTTCAGATCTAGGGCCTCTCCTTCAATGGCACAATGGGAGAAACTAGAACTTGAGAACGACTAAGCCTCCAGTGCGGGGAGGAGGACACTGACCACTAGGAATTTGACCATGTTCTGAAGAGTGTATGGGCAACACAAAATGGACTTGCTTTGGTGGGGGGGATGTGGGGCAGCAAGGAGGTCACAGAGGAGGTGAGCAGACATGGAAAGACTAGGAGGTGAGTACAATTAGGATGCATGATGTGAGATTCCCAGATAAAATCAATTATAGAGATAGATAGGCAAATAGATAGATAGATAGATAGATAGATAGATAGATAGATAGATAGATAGATAGGAAGAAAGAAAGAAAGAAAGAAAGAAAGAAAGAAAGAAAGAGAGAGAGAGAGAGAGAGAGAGAGAGAGAGAGAAAGAAAGAAAGAAAGAAAGAAAGAAAGAAAGAAAGAAAGAAAGGGAGAAAGAAAGAATTTTCTAATTTTATTCCATCCCATATGGGAGCTGGTAACAAAAGACTTCTCCAGGATCCATTGCCCAATAGTAGGTCATCAGACTCCCATTTCAGAAGGACCACTGCCCTGTACCCTGGAGGAAGAATGTCAAGGAGAGCCCAGAAGGATTTATGTAAGGAGGCTGAGCATGTCCCCACTTGTTCTACAGTTAGCACTTGTCATCTGCTCAGCCAAGTCACATTTCTGCACAGTTGACCAAGCTTCAGTTATGCTTATGTAATGGAGTCCCCATCGAAACCCCAAAGGACAAAGAGTGGCACAGCATTGAGTAGCTCACCTCCTGGAGGTCACAGGAAGGTGGCAGGCAGGGAGGGCATGGGCTGGGAAGCGTCTCCTCAGACCTCCTTGTAGTCCTCATTACATCTACTACAATATGTAGTAAATCATTTTCAGTGAGCACTTTAATAGAATCTAAAGAGGCCAGGCAGCTCTAATGTATAGTCCATGATCAGAAGTACAGATTATGTAAGTTGGGGCTTGTTTGGCATCTAGAGGAGGAAGTCTTGGGAATAAGGTCCTCAGCCTGTGAGATCTGATGTCATCATCAAACAGACAATGGTTCAGCTGAGATAAGCCCAGCTGAGTCTGCAACAGAACTATTTGATTGTCAAATGGGAGAAGTGCCTTCCCCCACCCTCAACCCACACTCCATGAGTCGTGTGGTCACAAGAGTGGTGAGCATCATGGGCATTGAGCTGGGGAAATTTGCTTTTTCTCTGTAGCCATAGTGAGGGGCTCAGTGAGAGTGTGACCTGCCAGCTCCCACACATGGAACCCTGGAGACCAAATGGAAGTTGTCCTCTGATTTCCAGCTCCATTTCAAAGCAGTCAAATGCAGCTGTGTCAGACAAGGGTGGTAAACTCCTAACACAATTTTTGTTCAAGAAAAAAAAATGTTCCGTCATTTTCTTCCAGCCCAGAATTGAAAAATGACTGGCACCAAGAAAGCCCTGGGCTTGGCTAGCATTCAAGCAGAGAAATATAATAAGGGGGTAGCTAAGACTACAGAGCATTTACAACATCCACTCTCCCTGCTTCTCTTTTTTTCATAGAGACTTGGACAAAGCAAACTTCTTTAAGTGAAGATTACCTTTTTCTAGATTTCTGTGTAGCTAAGAGTTCCTGTAACTAAATTATAGCCAAATGGAATCTCCGAGGAAAAGTCCTCAGAGGATAAGAATCGTCCCTGCCCCATCCCTTCCTCCTATGTGCCCATTCAAATTTGGACTGAGGGCTGCAGCCCCAACAGCCACTGGGGCTCATCATTTGATGTTGAAATTAGAAGTTTCACACACACCAGCATATGAAAACTGAAAGGCACCTAACATAGCAGAGAGGCCCTCTCGCCCTACACTGGCTTTTATAAATTTTATTTTATTTTTTTTAACATCTGTGAACACTAGTGACCAGTTTCCTAGGGATTCACGCCATTGTTATGGAGACTTTTCTATTGCTAGTGACCAAACTTCTTCATAAGTAAGGAAACCCTAACACACTAATTAAGTGGGAGCTGAAGGGTCCTGTGGCAAAACTTTATCTTTTTTTTTTTTGTCCACATGTGTGTTCTGTTCATGTAATATGTTTGGACTCATTTTGTCACCCATATCACAGACTCTTCTCTTGGTTAAGGTCCAGCTAAAAACTGCCCCACAGTTGATAGAAATGCAAGTCTTTCAGAGGATAAAGAATAGAGCCCCAGGGATCCAGAGCTGAGCAAATCCACCCCTCCTTGCAAGCATCTGTCTGTTCTGTTAAGGAACCAGGGACCGGCCCTGTGCCAGGTCCTGTTTAGTGTGTCTCCTGACCCTCGCCAACCACACAGGGGTGAGGGCAGCGCCTTACTTCTGGATGAGGAAACAGGGGAACCACGGCATGAAGAGATGGAAGGGTGGTGGTGAGTCTGTCTTTGTTGGGCCAGTGATCTAGATTTAGAATTATATTTGTAATTATCCAGCATTGGCCCGCTTGGTGTATTGCATCAAGTTACACCAACAAGCTAAAAGATCCACAGGTCTGAAAAGCACCCCATTCCATGGATGCAGGGAGTAGAGAGGTAGGACTGTCAGTCAGAAGACTGCTATCAGATGTTGCCCTTGGGGTAGATTGCCAGTTATATAGGGTGGATAAACCATCCTTTGCTTCTGAGCATGGGCCCCACAGTCTTGTGTGTGAAACCCCCACTACCTAGATCCACCCTTACATACAGGAAGGGAAAATACAGGTCAGGGGCACAGAGCAGTGTGTCCTCTTCCAACTCTACCATCTACTAGCTGTGTGTCTTCACCTAAGTTGGTGAACATCTCTGGGCCTTAGACTTCTCCTTTCTCTGAAATGAATCTCTAAATGTTTTCCTATTTTTTTTTCACCATAATCTTAATTCGGAATTGCTCAAAGCTTGTCAGGACAATGATATTCAGAGTGCCCAAGATTTGGCACTTCAGGTGGAAAATCAGGAACCTTCCATGAATTCCCCTCTGTTGATTCATTTTTGATCAACTTAACACAAACTAACTACCTGGGAAGGTAGAGAACCTCGGTTGAGGATTTGCTTTCATCAAACTTACCAGTATGCCAGCCTGGGGGATGTCTTGATTGATGATGGATATGGAAAGGCCTATGTCACTGTTGATGATGTCACCCCTGAGCATTCTGGGTTATATACAAAATTAATCTAAGCAAGTCAGGAAGCAACACTCCCCAATGGACTCTGCTTTAGTTCCTGCCTCCAGGTTCCTGCCTTTTTGGAGTTCCTGTTAAACTGTAACCCATGAGCTGAAATAAATGCTATCTTCCCCCATTACTGTCACTCATGGTTGTGTTTATTACAGCAATAGAAAGCAAACTAGGACAGACACTGGTGCCACAGAAAAGGGGTATTGCTGGGACAGACCTGACTGTGCTTTAGGGGGACAGATTGTGGAAGCATTTGGAACTTTGGGGTAGGAAAGCCATTGAATACTCAGAGCTTCATGTTTTTCTCTGTGGGAACTTGGAAGAGAATGTTAAAAAAAAAATTCAGATTGTGGAGGCCTGGCTTGTGAAACTTCAGAAAGAAGTTTGAAATTCCCTCAAAGGCTAGATCTGAGCTATTCATGTGATATTTTGAATTAATAATCTATGTTTTCTGGTCATTTGGAGTTGAAGAATCAACCATGATTAACAAGACACCAGTACCACTAAACTAATACCTTTGTGTTACTGGGTCAATACAAGCTATTTAGCTGTGACTGAAAATTCTGGTATGATTAGTAAGAGTAAATTGTTGTTCAGATGAAATCTTCTGGGGAGTATTTCCCAGGGTCAGGACACAGAGCTGTGGTCTGGAAGGTCAAAGCTGCATCTTAAGCTGTTGGCTAAACTTGGTAATGTGTAAGAGTCTTCTATGTGGTACTGGTTTGGGTGGCATGAAGGCTACAGGTTTGAAGGGGTCCTGGAGAGCGGTTGAGGTTTGGCACTGTCTGCCAGGATCAGAATCCCTACAGAGTCCTGTAGAGAGAAGCTAGAGAGGCCCTTGGTGAAGGTGCAGCCTCAGTTGCAGTGGAGACCCAAGGATACTGAAAGCACCAGGGTCCACTTTAATTTTAATTTAGACGTAGTCAACGCTTGTCAGGACCGTGCTATTCAGAATGCCCAGGACATTGCACTTTTGGTGGAAAGTCAGGAAACTTGATGCCAACCAAGGACAGTGACAGGTGTGGCACCGAGGCAGCATGAGCCTACCAGACAAACTATATGCTGGAATTGGACGAGCTAGAGAAGTGAACTGCTTTAAGTCTTTGTGGATCCCAGAAAATAGTAAATACCAGATTCTAGATACTGAGCTTTTTATACTGTTGGTCTTTTGTTTGGCTTTCATCTGATCTATACCATGGGTTTTCTCTCTTGGAATACGAAGTATTTAACTCACTTTTAATTTTATAGGAGCTCTCAGCTAAGATACTGGATATTAGAAGGAAACTTGAATTTTTAAAGTGTTAAAAATTTTTTTAAAAATGTTGGAACTTTTAAAATTAGACTATGCTTTATATTGTGATACTAACATGAACTCTTAGGGATAAACAGGAAAGGAAAGGTTATGGTTTCATAGTAAAATACTTGTATGTCAAGTTCATAAGGGGTGAGTTGTGGTAGTTAGTTTTTATGATGTGCCACAGAGTCATCCAGCTAGAGTCATCTGGAAAGAGGGAAACGTAATTGGCGTTGCCTCAACCAGTCTGGTCCACGGGCCTGTCTCTGTGTCATTGTTTTGGTTACTAATTGATGTGAGAAGGTCCGGCCGACTGTGGAAGTTGCCACTTCTGGGTAGGTAGCCCTGAGTTGTATAAGAAATCAAGTGAGTGAACCATGGAGAGCTAAGCAGTAAGCAGCATGCTTCTGGGGTTCTACTTCAGTTCCGTCACTGCTTTTCCTGGATGATGGAGAGTAAGCATTAATAATGTAAACCCCTTTGCTCTCTAAGTTGCCTTTGGTTATGGTGTTTATCATAGCAGTAGGAAGCAAACAAGGACATCCCTAAAATAATTCACAAAGTAAATAACAGGCTCCAGTTGCAGAGTTTCTTTTTATAAGAGAGAGAGAAGACATTTGGAGAGGAACCATTGTATGGGAATTATCACCTAAGTCTGGTTTTGCACCTCCTTTGTTTTTTCTGTCTTGAGAGCAATCTTTTCCAAATGTGCATAGGAGCAGGTGTCCACATTTATGTGTGTACAAAGTGGCAACATGAGCACTCAGTGGCAGGGCTGAAGGAAATGTTTTTTTTTTTTACTGTAGCTATGAGAGACAGAACAGTCAGAAGCCACTGGAAGAGTCCAGGGCAGAGAGAGGAAGCAGTAGACTGAACTGGTCGTGAGTTGGGCTATCTCTGAGAAAGGGGAGAATAGCAGGAGGTACAGAATAGAGAGAACATAATGAAAGAAGCAGGAACAAAGCAGAGAGAGGGGAGTGGGGAGCTGACACACAATAGCAGGGTTATATGGAGAAGGAGTAGCTGGAGGAAGGGAGCTAAGAGATGGGGGAGTTTAGGATGGGCGAGGAGGTGAGAAGAGCTGGGACACTCGCATAGACTTTGAAATATGTAACAGGTACTTGTCCTGCTGCGGGAGCCTAGAGGCCAGCATGCACTTTGGTATGCTGACAGGCACCACAGGTAGCCATATGTCCCTTATGCCTTGTGAGAAGGGAAATGGTTCCTTTTGGTGGAAGAGAATCAACTCCATAAGTTCCTGAGGAATGCTGCCTTTTATCTAACCAAAAGAAATCTTCCTGCCATCCAGGTTCAGCCCATTTTTTGGATATTTTGACTGCCTTTTGGAGTCCGAGGAACTGGAGTCTCCTTTGGACCTAACAATCTAGTGACAAGAAACCATGCAAGGTCTCTGATTAATGGAGGAAATAGCCAGATCTCAAGTCTGATCTGGAGCTCTGTGGTCCTATAGGTTGAAGTGAAGTCAGAAACACATTTTTTTTTTAAATTAGATTTTGTTTATGAAATGTGGGTCTCAAGTAGCCCAGGCTAGCCTCAAACTAAATAGCCGAGGGTGATATTAAACTGCTAATCCTCCTGTCTCTGCCTCCTGAGTACTGGGATTTCAGGTTTGTATCACCACACAGAGCTTTTGCAGTTTGGAAGGTGCAACCCAGGGCTTGTTTATATTAACAAGCATTCTACTGAGCTAACATCCTCAGACCAAAAATTAGTATTCTTTAGAAATGTCTTAGGCCATGGAAAATATTCAAGAGCACTTACAGGACATGTAGTTCTGGAGCTTTTAATTTATGTCTGGGGAAACTGAGTCCAGAAAAACTGCATATCTCATTATCAACTATGGAAAGCTGGGGCTAAACCCCAGCCTTGTTGGGACATAAAGAAGTCAGAACCAATTGTGTTTGGTGCCTCCCACCTGTAATCCCAGACTTGGGAGGTTGTGGAAGGATGATGTCCATGAGTTCAAGATTAGCAGGTTCCATAGACTGGAGGCTACCTAATAAATTTCAGAGCAACACCTTATCTGACAAAGGGGTGGGGGTATAAATAGAAGTAGATTGTTTGTTGAATAGATTCAAACAAAAAGTTAGAATCAGACATTTGATGCTTGATTTTTTTCCTGTGACATTGGGCAAGTGTTCCCTTACAAACACTTAGTTTAGCACTAAGTGTTCAAAGACCCCAGGACAGTAGCTATCTGGCCTAAGTTCTGATGGCTGGAACAAAGGAAATCCAATTTGCACTTGGAAATTAGGGCACAAAAGGGGGAGCCAGTATATGAAAGGGACTCTTAAATGTAAGGAATGGACCAAAGTGGAAGTGAGGGGCTACAGGCACACTTATGTTAACTCACCCACTGTTCTGCAAGCTGCAGGCAGCATCCCTGAGACAAGATGGTTAAGGATGGCTGGCGAGGATTCAAGCAGGCAATGAGGCAGTGGAGAGTGTTAGGGCATCAGTGTGTGAGGCCACGTAGGAATCAGGACCAGAGAAGTCAGGGAAGCCTCAAACGTGATCAGTATATGAACACTGGGAGAGCTTGGAGCAGAACATGCAGGCTGTCACAGATACCCAGGCTCTGTCGTGACTGTAGAGGGGAGTACTGAAGAGCAGGCCAGCTATGGTGATATCTGAAATACACTTGTGAATTAACATCTGAAAATGTGGATTCTCAGACTTTCCCTAGTTTCGAGGTGCCCATCTGTGGTCTGAGACTTTACCTAAACAGCCACATGATGCTCTCAAAGCAGAAGCCTAATCCTATCACTGTTTGCCTTAGAGCCCTCGGGGTTTACATCTCCTCTCCTACTGGGCATAAAGTTTAAAATGTACAGTGTGTCTATGGTCCCCAACTCCCACACCTTTGTACTGCCAGCTAGATGCCAGCCACAGTCCTTAAAGTACCTTCCTCTCTGTGTCCGCACACAGTGTCCCCACACCCACACAGCAGCCCCATTCTGACCTTTGCTTATTAGTTCTTCACTCTATGTCCCTTTGGGCAACACACACATTCACATAGACACACAGACATGACACAGACACAGACACACACACACACACACACACACACACACACACACACACACACACACACATTCTTCTGTCTCTTTCTTATGATCTCCTACTAGAAGCAAGCTCCAGGGTACTGGGGACCTATAGCCTATTCTCTGC
>JADRCD010202300.1:39283-49885 GCA_019843815.1 Montemys delectorum | reverse complement strand
TTTTGTTTTTTGAGACAGGGTTTCTCTGTATAGCCCTGGCTGTCCTGGAACTCACTCTGTAGACCAGGCTGGCCTCGAACTCAGAAATCCGCCTGCCTCTGCCTCCCAAGTGCTGGGATTAAAGGCATGGGCCACCCCTGCCCGGTGAGAGTTTTCTTTAGGTCTGCTAACAGTTGGAATATCCCAACACAGTACACTCTTCTTGTAATTCCAATACTTGGGAGACAGACTGCAAGTTCAAGACCAGACTGACAATAGTATAAAAAAACAACAAAAACTTGATGGTTTAAAGCCAGCCTGGTTTACATAGCACATTATAGGCCAGCCAGGTGATCTCTGTCTGAAAAAAAACAAAATAATTTAAATTGTCATTGAAGAGATAGCTCACTAGTTAAGCGATTGGCTGTTCTTCCACAGGACTTGGGTTCAATTCACAGCATCCATATGGCAGATAACAACTATAACTTCAGTTCCAAGGGATCTAGTACCCTCTTCTGGCATCCATGGTCTGCAAGTGATGCACACAAGTAGACATGCATGCAGGCAAAACATCCATACACATAAAATAAAAATAAATTAATTTATTTAATTGCTATTTTAGTTAAGAAGTTCAGTCCATTATTATCTTGTCAGGAAACATGGTGGCAGCAGAAGGAGACTGTATGCCACACTGGGTGTAGCTTGAGCATATAGGACCTCAAAGCCCACCTCCCCAGTGACATACTTCCTCTAACAAAGCCACACCTACTCCAACAAGGCCACACCTTCTAATAGTGCCATTTCCTATGAGCCTATAGAAGCTATTGTTATTCAAACCACCACAATTACTTAAAACTTGTATATATGTATGTGTCTATGTGTCTGTGTGTACATGTGAACAAGTGTAGGTGCCTTCAGAGACCAGAACGTATTGGATCTCTTGGTGCTGGAGTTCCTGAGAGTTTTGAATCACCTGGTATTGGTACTGGGAACCAAAGTTGGGTCTAGTGCAAGAGTAGTGTGAGCTTGTCACTGCTGAGCCAGTTCTCCAGCTCCCCTCAGAGCCTCAGAGCACAGTGAGGTTGCCAATTTGCTGTGTTGTTGAGGAATCCTTGGACACTCTGACCCTCTTACTCAAAGTACCAGGTTACCAAGTCGCGCTGCCACACCCAACTTTGTTTTGTTCTGAGATAGGATTTTGCTTTAAGACATATTAAAAATTTATTTATGTTTGTATATGCGTGCATAGAATGGTGTGCATACCGAGGTCAGAGAACAACTTGTAGGAGTTGGTTCTCCTTCCATCATGGAGGTTTCAGAGATTGAACTCAGAGCATCAGGCTTCTTGGTGGCAGGCACCTTTCCCTGCTGAGCCATCTCTCCAGGCCAGGTCTTACAATGCAGTACATGCAGGCCTTGAACTTGTAGTGGTCTTCCTGTGCTGCAATTATTGGTGTATGCTATAACGCTACCTTTTGGGGGAACAGTATTTGACTATATAGCTCCAGACTGGCCTATAGTTCTCTATCTTCTGCCTCATGAGTGCTAGGATTACAGGAGTATGCCACTCTGCTCAGCTTCTCTTGAGTATTTTAGCCATAAAACGATTTAACACAGGGAATCAGGCTCTTATACAACAGGGAAGGATTGGAGTTGTGAGGCTCGAATATGTTGTCTTTGGAGAACCAGTTTGAAGGGCAGGGCTATCAGTGGAGCCTTGGCAGCTGGGAAGTTATTGCCATTCCCACCACTTCTCTTTAACACTGATACAACTGGTGACTAGACATTTCTGTGGAAGAGCCGCAGCAGCCACTGCATCCAGGAACTCCTCATGCTCTGATGTCAAAGGCCAAGTTATTGAGCCTGCTGCTGCATTTTAACAAATTCTGATCTACATGTGAATGCTTGGTCTGATTACTAAACTATGGGTCTCTGTCACCTTGATTGCTTATTGCAAGGGAATGAAGGAATGTTGTTTGTTTTCCCAGCTCTTAATCTAGAAAGGGTGGAATAGATATTGACATTACCCATAGGCTGAACTGGCCACAGTTCTGCATCCTTCCAGATATTTTGTACATATTCACCTTCTTTTAAAAAGAAGTAATAGCTGGGTGTGCTGGCACATGCCTTGGATCCCCGCATTCCAGAGGCAGAGGCAGGCAGATCTCTGTGAGTTCAAGTCCAGCTAGGGCTACATCAGAAAACTTCAAACATGAATAATGTGAGATAGCTTAGCAGGTCAAGGCACTTGCCATCAAGCTTGATGTCCTGAGTTCTATACCTGGGATCCATACACTGGAAAGAGAGAATTGACTCGCAAAAGTTGTCCCCTGACATCCCTGTGTGCTGTGGCATACCTGGGTACACACAATTAATAAAATGTAATAAGAAGGTAAACGCTTCATGTAACAGTATCCTCCGTAGTGTTGTGTCTCAGTACTGGAGGAATCATCTTGCTCTTTTCAGTATTTGCACAGTACTTCACTAAGTGGTCTAAAAATGCTAAGAACTGCTAGCTGTGCATTATCAATATAACCCCTGTCCGCAGAAGGGAGAGGCAGGAGGATCCAGAGTTTGAGGTCATTTTTACTGACATAGTGTTTGAAGCTAACATGGGCCACATGAGATCCTGTCTCAGAAAACCAGCCAACTAAACACACAAACAGAACAAAAAATCTCAAACAAAACTAAACAAAACCAGCCTGTGTTTTATTTAAGCTTGTTATAGTTTATGAACACATGCTGACACAGCCAGGAAGTTCACATTTGTTTCTTGCCTCCAGTGTACTCAGGACTTGTGTATGTCTTCTCTTGTAACTGGAACTATGACCCACTTCACATGAGTGAACTCAGGCTCTGGAAAGTTAATAGTTGAACAACTAAGGACTCTGTTGATATCTTTTACCAAGTCTGAGTGTGTGCCCTGTGGCATGCATGAAGAGGTCAGAGGACAACTTTTTGAGTTTATACTTTCCTTCTAGTGTGAGCTTTGCTGATGGAACTCAGATTGTCAGTCTGTGGCAAGTGCTTTTACCTGCAGAGCCATCTCCTTTGCTCCAGATGAAGACTTTTATGATTTGTTTTTGTTTATTTTGTGGCACTTCCTCTTGCTTTAGCTCTGTAATTACAGGAGTGTGTCAGCCATGGCCCCTGAGACTTGCATTCAAGTCTATTAGTTCTGTAGTTATTTGACCTAGTTAAATAGCATCACAAAGGGTTAAGGGTTTGTTTTTGTTTTTTCTCTTTTTGAGACAGTATTCATAAAGCCACATTAACCTGGCCTCAATTTTACAGTGTTAACCTGGCCTCAATTTTGCAGTAATCTCTTTGCCCCTGAGTGTTGGAATTGCAGGCCAGCACTACCCCCGCCCCCCCATGCCTGGTTTTTGTTTGTTTGGTTGGTTTTTTGTTTCTTTTGTTTTGCTTTTGGGTTTGCTTTTTTGGTTTTCTCTGTGTAACCCTGGCTATCCTGGAACTCACTCTGTAGACCAGGCTGGCCTCGAACTCAGAAATCTGCCTGTTACTGCCTCCCAAGTGCTGGGATTAAAGGTGTGGGCCACCACTGCCTGGCCCATGCTTGGTTTTAAAGTGGTTAGACTTTGGTGCTAGAGAGATACTTACCTCAGCAGTTAAGGTCACTGGCAGCTTTTCCAGAGGACCTGTGCTTTGATTCCTTAGCACTCACATGGTGGCTCAAAACCATCTGTACTCCACTCCCACTTCTGACTTCTATGGGCTGTAGTAGGCACACAAGTGGTATACGAGCATACATGCAGGCAAACATTCATACAAATAAATAAATCCTTAAAAACAAATAAGGATTTTTTAAAAAGGCACGTCATAAATACTTTTGTAATTGTGCACTGTGGGAAGAGGCTTGGCTCTTAAACAGGCATTAAAGTACTACTTTCCCTTTTCTCTGACCCAGGTATCCGGCTCATATTGAAGACATTGACTACGAAGAAGGGAGAGTTCTCATCCATTTCAAGCGTTGGAACCATCGTTATGATGAGTGGTTTTGCTGGGACAGTCCTTATCTACGCCCTTTAGAGAAGATACAGCTGAGGAAAGAGGGTTTACATGAAGAGGATGGGTCTTCTGTGAGTAGCACATCTCTGCAGTTGTGTAGTGATGAGGCTGATCGGGTGCAGGAGTTTGTGTCTAGGTTTTGATACCCACTGGAGAGCAATCCTTGTCTTGGCCTGTGGTGGTAACCTTCAGGTCTCTGTGGACTGGGGCTCCTTAAGAGTTCAGTTTTCACCTGTTTGGTGCAATTGATGTAATAGTTCATAAACTAACTTCATTGGGCTTCCATCCATATGAATATGATCTTTTGTCTCTTTTAGAGACCACTGTTTCCCTAGTGGTCAAAATACTACTGGCTACAGAGTAGGTCTTCAGGAAATATTTGTATAATAAACCGGGTATGGTGGCTCATCCTGGTTCTTGAAAGGCCAAGGTTCACGGATTGCTTTGAGTTTGAGGCCAGCCTAGGCTACAAAGTGGGACATTGTCTTCCCACCAGCTCTCCATGGCAGGAATGATGCTATCTGCCCCCAGTCCCAATTCTGAAGAGGTCGAAAACTGAATAACCAAACCAAAGCAGTAGAGCTCAGCACTTGAGAGGCAGAGGCAGGATGTGTGCTGGGGTCCAGGCCAGCCATCTTAAAGCCAACACTAAGCAAAACTATTCCTCACCAAGTTGTTGAATAATGAATGAATGATTGAAATCCAGAAGTCTAGGTAAGGTAGCCTGGAAGATCCTTTGCTTGCTAAGCTTCATCTATTAAGCAGTCATTTTATATGTAGCTCCCGAGCTTGTTTTATATAGTCTGATGACCCCTGGAGGACTTGGACTTGATTGGATTGTTTTAGCTTTTCTAAATTTCATTATTGTTCCTGAAGTTTTAATTGCCTTCAAAATGACACACAATCTTTACTTTTGTTTAAAACAGACAGAGACATCTTTGGGATCTGTCTCAACCTGGATTCCAGCTTCTGTTCTAACCTCACAGAGGAACTTGAACTCTGGCTGGCCTCTTTGTTTCGCCTTTTTTCCCTTCCAGTTTAGGGTTGTTCAGTACTGTCCCATTTGATCATTCCGTGGTCATCTGTAGTTTGTGAATGTACACTGTGCTGAGAGAACAGCATGGCATATGAAAGGTGCACAAGTGCCTCCCTTGGTAAGGGACCTGGCAGCAGTGTGGGTGGCATGAAATGCCCTGACACTGCTTCCCTTAAGGCAGGAGCCTCATTCCTTCGAGCTCCTAAACTAGGTATGTTCTCTGTGGCCCAGGACTCTTAGATTCCCTTTCATTATGAATATCGGGTAGTGAGAGATTGTCTTGATGTTGTCCTGTGCCTACCTAGCCCTCCCTATCATAGGAACTCTTAGTGTGCCTACCTAGCCCTCCCTATCATAGGAACTCTTAGTGTGCCTACCTAGCCCTCCCTATCATAGGAACTCTTAGGTCTTAGCCTTCTTATTTGTTTGTTTGAGACAGGGTCTCACTATGTAGCCCCAATTATGTAGAACAGGTTACTCTTGAACTCACTGAGATCCTCTTGTTTCTGTTTTCTGAGTGCTGGGATTAAAGGTGTGTATAATCATTTTTAGACTGATTTCTTTTCTGTTATGTGAATGGGTGTTTTACCTGCATATATGTATTTGGTACTTTTGGAGGTCAGAAGAGGGCATCAGAGTTCCTGTAATTGTAGTTATAGATGGTCATGAGCCACCATGTTGGTGCTGGGAACTGAACTCAGGTCATCTGCAAAAGAAGTGAGTGCTCTTAACCCCTGAGCTATCTCTCTAGCCCTAACCTTATTTTTTAGTTCCCTATGCTGAACATCAGAATCATCTTGCATCTTAATAGCCCATTCTAGTTTACTCTCAATGGTATGTTGTGTGTGTGTGTGTGTGTGTGTGTGTGTGTGTGTGCGTGTGCACCTTGTGCCTGAAGTGGCCAAATGAGAATGTTGGATCTTGGATCCCCTGGAAATAAATTAAGATAGTTTTGGTGCTGGGTTCTAAATCCCAGTCCTATGAAAGAGCAGCAAGTGCTTATAACTGCTGAGCCATTCCTCCAGCCCTAGGCTTTATTATTTTTTTTAATTAAAAATATGTGTTGGCTGGGCAGTCTTGGCACATGCCTTTGATCCTAGCACTTGGGAGGCAGAGGCAGGTGGATTTCTGAGTTCGAGGCCAGCCTGGTTTACAGAGTAAGTTCCAGGACAGCCAGAGCTACACAGAGAAACCTTGTCTGGGAAAAAAACAAAACAAACAAACAAACTATATGTTTATGTATAATACACCTCTGCAGAAAAATTTTAAGAAGTTGGTTCATGCCACCATGTGGGTCCTGGGAATTGAAGTTTGATTGTTGGGTTTGGGAGGTAAATGCCTTGACTTGCTAAGTCATCTTGCTTGACCCATCTTTTTTTTTTTTTAATTTGGTGTGTGTGTGTGTGTGTGTGTGTGTGTGTGTGTATACGCATGCTCATGAGCACATGCACTTATGCCATAACACAGGTTTTAGATGTCAGAGAAAACATGCAAGAGTTTCCCCTTGTTCTAGAATTCAGATTGTAAGGTCTAGCAGTACTCACCTTCATCCAGTGAGCCATCTTGCCAGCCTTTCATTTATTTTTGAAAAAGAATCTTTTTGTGTGGCTAAAACTGACTCAAACTCCTGATCCTTCTGCCTTAATGATTGCTGCTCGAACGAGGGATTACTGAGTCTCAGCACTGTCCAGCCCTCCCTCACCATTCCCATGCATCCCAGCTGCTTTTAGGAATTGTGCTGCCATGTACTCCCTAGGAAATTCAGTTGGTAACTGGATGTTTATTTTTTATGTTTTTTTTTTATAGGAATTTCAAATAAACCAGCAAGTGCTTGCTTGCTGGTCTGACTGTCGATTTTATCCAGCCAGAGTCACTGCTGTGAACAAGGATGGTAAGGTGTTCAGTTGTGGTGGTGTTTGCTTCTGCTATAGGGGAACTTTTATCGCTTGAGTAGTTAATAATGTTTCAGAATTTATTATCTAGCAATATTTTTTCAGCTGGTACTAGGCATATATCTGGCACTAGGAAGAAATTATAAATAGAAAGAAAGCTAGATATGAGGGAGGGATTTCTTATAGGTTCACTCTCCATTAAGAAGAAAGAAAAGAGAGAGAGACAGAGACAGAGAGAGGGAAGGAGGGAGGAGATTTGTTCTTTGGTACTAAATTTCAGTCATTATTTCCTCAAGCAAGCACCGTGGATTCTTAGAGGTCTGTGGGTTCTTTCTAGAACTTCCTGATATTTAGGTGAAATAGATACCATTCATTGTTTATTTTATTTATTTGTGAACAACTTACACATTAATTAAACAGCAACAAACATTTGAACATATGCTTTGTGGATACAACTTGACTAGGGTGGAAATTGAGATGGGAACCCTGCGTGTGGCTGCCTAGCAGTTCTGAGCGTGTGGGAAGATAGGGCAGGGAATTTGATCCAAAAAGATGCAGTTTTTTTTTTAGTACAAGGGTGTGGCATGAGGAGTGGTTTGTACAACCAGGGACTCTGGGTCCACATGATGTGTTTCCTTAGCAGGTTCTATCAGGATGTCTGGGTGTGTGGCCCTGACCTCTGGAGTGAATGTTTTGGGCAGAGTCCCATTGTGTCTGGTCAAGGGGCTGAGGATGTAGCTGGTGATAGAGCACTGGCCTGTTGTGCATGGGGCCCTGAACCAATCCCAAGCACTGCAAATCAAAAGAAAACAAAACCAACAGTGACCAACACTGGCCTTTTTGTTGTTATTGTTGTGGGCTTTTTGTTTTTTGTCTTTTTTCTTTTTCTTTTCTTCTTTCTTTCTTTTTTTTTTTTTTTTTGAGACGGTCTCACTATGAACCCGTGGCTGTTCTAGCACTCATAGAGATCCTATTTGTTTCTGCCTCCTGTGCTGGGGTTAAAGTCATGCATGCCAAGGCCTGGCCCACCATGAAGTTGTTGAGCTGTTTACTCAGCACTCTGTCAAGTGTTGGGATGATTACATTTTGTCTGGGAATGATTGACACTGTCTAAGGGAACCTCCAAAATGACGATGTTCCATCTATTGAGCTAACTAAGCAATTATTGATTTTCCAGTTCACATGAAGTACATTTGGATCGTTCCATCTTTCACTAAATTATGTCTTATATATAATATATATTAAATATTCCAAAATTACATCTCTAATTACTGTTTTTCACATATATCTATGAACAGCTTGTTTTGGGGAAAGGCTCACATTGAAACACTACAAGTCCTTTTTGAAATAGAAATATGTCAGAATGCATTCTGCCTCTCCAGATTCTTGTTTTCAACATAGTTTTTCTTCATTTACTGGCTTTTGTAGCCGAATGTTCTTTAGGTTCATAAAGGACCTATAGCTATAGGGCGATCAAGTCATGTTCTTCCCTCCAATAAGATTCACTGGAGGTGTTCTTTTGCGGAGCACCAGCCTAATAACTGGGATGTAAATTTGGGGGACTTCTATGAATAATCACTCTTGAAGTAACAGCAGCAGTTAGCAGGCACCATCTTTTGTTCTAGCGCTGGCTGAGTTCAGAGTTCACTGGACTGGAATAGAGTGACTAGAACCAGATACAAAGGCAAAAGGGGGGGGTGGGCAGATGGAGAAAGAGGATCCGGAGCTTGCAGGCAATTGATCTCTTAGAAAAGTAGACAGGTGGCTTCATAGAGGTCACAGAAGTCTTAGGAACTGACTTTTTTTTTTTTTTTTTTTTTTGGTTTTTCGAGACAGGGTTTCTCTGTGTAGCCCTGGCTGTCCTGGAACTCACTCTGTAGACCAGGCTGACCTCTAACTCAGAAATCCACCTGCCTCTGCCTCCCAAGTGCTGGGATTAAAGGCGTTCGCCACCACTGCCTGGCAGGAACTGACATTTTTCTTGTAGTGTTTGCAGAGCCCTGAGCTTGGCATCATGACAACAACTAGAAGACCTAGTAAGGCAGAATGAAGCTAGTGTACAGTGGGGATGGAGCACACAGTGCAAGAGCAGGACGGACCAGACAAATCCTAAGAAGGGGAGGCAGTGTGGAGTGTGGGTTGAGTGTGAAATACCTTTGAAGTCATTAAGGAATGAACACCATTTCATATATTATTGGCTGTAGTTTATTAACAGTTTTAAACAGCTTTTAAGCTGGGGCAACTACAGTTGGGCATGGTGGCACATGCCTTGGGAGGCTAAACTAGAACTAGATCATCCCAAGTTTGCAATCAGCTCTGGGGTACATACTGAGTTAGAGGCCACTTGGTTATACAGTGAGACTGTCTCAGGAAAAAAACAAAACAAAACATGGTGAATCAAACAATAATAAAATAACTGGAGTAACTAAAGCAAATTAAAAGTCCAAATCCTTTCAGTTGTTTCCTTATGATTTAGGTTAGTAGAGTCTTGGGGCCATGGGCTCATGAGGTGATTGGCCACCCCGTGATTGACTCTAAAGCTCTGACTTAATTCCACTTGCTTCATTTACTTAACTGAAGGACATGGAGACGGAGTGGGGATCTCTGCTGTCTACATTGTGTTGGAAGCCTTGCTGGTTCTTGAGGTGATTGACTGGAAGGAGGGGAAGAGGATAGAGAGTAGGCTAACTCCTAAAGTAGAAGGCTGGCTAAGCATGCTGGTAAAGTTAGGGAAGTGAAGCCAGTGATCTCTTTCCTCTGAGCAGTGTCACCCGCCCACTGGTTCTTAGGTGCTGTCTTTGGGGTTGGCAGAGTAAGGAGGGCTTGTGGGCTTGCTTGCTATATGCTCCATTTGCTTGTCTGGTAGTGTTCTGAGACCAGATCTGCCTCTGGAACCTGTAGTTCTCCTGCCTCAGCCTCATCTAAGTTACAGGCATATGTCATCTTGTCCCACACCTCTCCATCCCCTTTCTCTTCCTTTGCTCCTCATTTACTTTGTTTTTTCAGTCCTGGGTATTAAATAAATTCAAGGCTTCCTTCATGCCAGGACAGTGTTCTTCCTCGGAGCTAGATTCCAAATTCTTGGCTTTCTTTTCCATCCTATCCTGGATTTCTCTACCTACCTCAGTTGGTTTTCTCAGTAGCCAACTTGGGACCTGTGAGGAGGAGGTGGAGCTCTGCTGGCAGGGTACCTTTCATTTCCTCTGATCCACTCTGTCTAGTCCAAGCTGCTAGGAGAAAGCAGAACCCAGGGAAAAACAGCTTGTGCCTTCATCTTCCGGTTTAACTTTCTCATTGCTCTTAACTTACTTGGGGGTTTTCTTGAGGCTGAGCAGGCTGTGTGGGGTGTGGGCAGAGTGGGGAACAGCAGCTACTGTCACGGGGAGTCTGGCATCATTAATCAGCCCTAAATAACTCAAGAGTGAGTTTCTTAGGGAAATTGGTTAATGCTTGGAAGAGAGAGAGAGCAGTACTTGCCATGGATAATGTCTTTGTGCAGGGGTGGGGTAGGGTGGTGGTGTTTGTTTGTTTGAGGTAGACTGCAGGCTGGTTTTGACCTGTGAGGTTGAGGATGCCCTTGATTAGTGATCCTACTGCCTCCACCTCCAGAGTGCTGGGGCTGTAAAACCCTATACCCACCTGGGTAGAGTGCTGGGACTGTAAAAC
>JADRCD010202300.1:5241-39273 GCA_019843815.1 Montemys delectorum | reverse complement strand
ACTGTAAAACCCTATACCCACCTGGGTAGAGTGCTGGGACTGTAAAATCCTATACCCACCTGGGTTTTGTTTTGTTTTTGAATTAGGATCTCACTTCAAACTCCTGGCTAGCCTGTCCTCACTGTGCAGTCAAGGCTGGCCTTGAGCTCATAGCAATCCTCTTGTACCAAGTGCTAAGATTACAAATTCGGGTCACCATGCCCAGCTTCTGTTGTTTTTTGGCAGTGAAAAAAGAACCTCATTTAGTGTGAAGCAGCCATAGTTGGAAGCCATGTTACACCCCCAGCTCCAGTTTATATAGGAATGAAAGATAGGATTCTGTATTCAGAAAGTCACACGCCTCTGTGTGTGTGTGTGTGTGTGTGTGTGTGTGTGTGCATCTTTTCTTTGGTGAGTTGACCTTGGGCCTTATTTGTCAGGGGCTGTTTGACTCCTCTTTGAAACTTCTTTTTCTTGAGAAAGTCTGGCTGAGGCTGGCCTTGCGTGTTTGGGTTTAAGTGCTCCTTCTGTCTCAGACTTCCTAGGAGTTAGATTACCAGCATGCACTGCCTTGCCCAGAGCCACATGTCCTTCACCCCTGTGGAGCACCACTGCTCACAAGGCTTTCTCACTGAAGAAACAAGTGGCAAGCATTAGCAACAAGGTAGACTCCTTCTAGTTGATCTTTATGCTGCCCAGACTGGCCTGAAACTTAACTCTGTAGACCAGACTGGCTTCAAACTTGCAACAGTTTTTGTGTTGGTGCTTCCTACATGCTGGGGTTAAGGGTGAGTGCACTAAGCAAGTCTTCCTCCTGATTAAATGCACGTTTCTAGGTCACGTGCTCCCCTTTCCTCCAGTTCAGTCTATTTTGGGCTTGTGCTTGGAGCTTGTGTTTACCACAGGAAATGCTGTGGAAATGGTCTTTCCAGGTCTTTTTATATCTTATTTCGGCTGTAACTGAACCTACATTTGGAGTATGGGGAGGTTAGGACCTTGTGAACAGATTTGCATGGAGGGAAATAAGAGCAAGATAGGCCCACTCGTGCAGCATCTGACTTCCTTCTCACTGTATTGTCTGTGGAGGGGCTAATGGTACACTTCTTTCAGAGTGACTTGCTGAGTGGTAAGAATTAGAGCCACTTACTGATCTGCTTCTCTATGGCAGGCTCTGTGCTAAGTAGTTTCTGTACTTTGTTGCTTTTAAGACTAGGTCTTACTGTGTAGCCTGGGTTGGCCTAGACCTTATACTTTCCTTGCCTCTGCCTCCCCAGTGCTGCTCTGTGCCACTATACTGAATTTAGTTGTCACACGAAGGGAGAAAGGTTCTTATCATCAAACTCATCCTTGTTTTATAGGTGAGCAAATAAGCTCACAGGAGAGAATGAAGCTGAATAAACACAAAGAGCATAGAGCTGAGGTTTGGAGGTCTTCAAGGCTCTAGAGTTCTGGGACTGCATCTCCTGTGCTTCAAACCTGCCTATCCAGAACATCAGAGCAGGGTTTCCTAAAAGGTCACAAGTTGTCCTGTATGCCTGGGTGTTCACTGATCTCGTGCCAGGGGAGTTGCCAAGTGTACCCATGTAGATCGGCTGACTTTGAATTCACAGAGATCCATTTGCCTCTGCCTCCTAAATACTAGGATTAAAGGGGTGTACTACTAGGCCTAGCTTTGTCCATTCTTTTGACTTGACTACATGATTTAGTTATCTGCACATCTCATCCTAGAGGTTTTTGTTTTTAAATAATCTTGTGATGTCTTAAGCAAGTTTACATTTTATTGTGGCTATCCTTGGCTATATGCTATTCATGTGCTGTGGGTTGGATATCCCTGGTAGGTAGGTGGTTTGGCCTTTTAGTGCCTAGTAGTGTCTTGGGAGCCCTGATTTGGTGACAGGCTCTAGTTGTTGGCCCTATGAAGTGGTTAGGGCCATGTGCTGCTCTTGATCAGGACTCATTTGAGCAGTTAGAAGTCTGAGAGGGGAGCTAGGCTTGGTGGTTCAGGCCTACAGTCCCAGCTACTCAATACTTTGAGGCAGGAGGATCATAGTTAAAGGCCTGTCTCGAGCTACAGAATGAGTTCTAGGCCAGCCCGGAGATAAGATAATCAATTCACAAGACCAGTAAAAACAGAAGTTTTCAACTCACAGTTCGAGAGAACAGGATACTAGCATAGAGGAAGGGCGAAAATGACTGGCTTGCTGATTTCAAAGTCCCAGAATCCTAGAAATTTCATTCTTCTCTCCTAGGCCTCAACTTGTTTCCTTCCCCAATTACCAATCTTATAAGTTTAGGTCACAGAGCCTTGTTTATTGACTGATTTGTAGCTCGATACTGCCCCATTTTTTGATCATGGGCTCAGTTATGTAGCACCAAACTTGTAATTACCAACCCTAAATTCTGACACAGGGAGGACCCAGTGCCCTCTGCTTTTATATAACCAGTGAGCTCTAAGCATGCCTCATACCGAACATGAATGTAACAATTTTATTTCTTACACTGGGAAACTTAGCGAGACCTGTCTTAAAGAGAAAAGAGAAGGCTAGGTACATAGGTCTGGTTGGATGGTTTGGGAAATGTCCTATGGCAGAAAGCATGGCCAGTATATAAAAAGAATAGCTCTGAGGCCAAAGGCTTGGGGAGGAGTCCCCTGTGTCATGTGCGTGTCTGTGTTCAGATGGCAGGGCTCTGTGCACGATTGAGGTCATACCTGGTGGGAAAACGTGTGAGTTTTGTTTTTGACTGAATCTTGATATGTAGCTAGCTAGCTCTGGTTAGCCGGAGTTCTAGGTATATAGGCCTTAGAGAAGAAAAGCTTGTAGAGTATCTGTAGTTGGGTTCTTACACCCCTTCTGCGTTCTGACTGCTTGCAAGGTCATCTGATAAGCTGAATTCTTAGCCTCAGGGCAAGGCGTCCTTTGTTTGACTTGGCAATGAAGGGGGCTGAGGGCTTAAGCTAACCAAGGTAGGTGGACCTTCTGTCTGGCTAGGCTATGCTTTTTCCTTTTGTTTTTAGGGATGGACCTCAGCCTTGTGCTGTACCACAGAGCTACATCCTCAGCCAAGGAAGTATTTCTGTCACATATTTACATGTTACTTGTTAGATATGACTTGCGGCCAGCAGATCACTCTATTAGCAACCACCCTTGGTCGAATTCCATTGAAAAGTGTTTTTTTTAAACTTTGTGTGTTTGGTGTGTGTGTGTGTGTGTGTGTGTGTGTGTGTGTGTGTGAGAGAGAGAGAGAGAGAGAGAGAGAGAGAGAGAGAGAGAGAGAGAGAGAGAGAGAACACGCAAGCAAGCAAGCAAGCAAGCAAGCAAGCATGAGGGCAAGTATGAGCGCCTGCAGAGGCTCTGGAGCTGGAGTTACAGGCATTTGTGAGCCACCTGATGGGGAATGCTGGGAACCTAACTCAGAGCTTCTAAAAGAGAACTGCTTGTTCTTAACCACTATCCAGCCCCAGAGGAAATGTTCTTTAAATTATATATACAGCCGGGCGGTGGTGGCTCACGCCTTTAATCCCAGCACTTGGGAGGCAGAGGCAGGTGGATTTCTGAGTTCGAGGCCAGCCTGGTCTACAGAGTGAGTTCCAGGACAGCCAGGGCTACACAGAGAAACCCTGTCTCGAAAAACCAAAAAAAAAAAAAATTATATATACAATCTTGAAAGTAGCATTGGGCTTTCCTGCATCCGTGGGCTAGGCTGTTTTGTATGCTTCCTCCCTCAGATGTATTCCTTAGGCTGTGTTTACTGTGAAAACGGGGACAGGACAGCTTATAGTCTTTTTGGATGTTGGGAGTGTTAGGAGTAGGATTTGCTGTTTAGCAATGGGGCCTCCAAATCTTTGGCCAGAGTTTGGCCAGCTAGTGTTCTGGGTCTACTCATAGCCTACTGACTGCTGTGAGTGCAGGCGTGCAGCGTTATTCCTAGCTTTACGTTGGCACTTTGGCTTCTGCCGTCAGGAGGAGTTTACTTTGGAATTGATTCCACACAGCTGAAAATGGTTCCATTCTTACTACTGTTAGAGCTTGAAACTATCTCTAAAAATGGCAGTCCCACCTTCCTTCTGTCAGTTTCACAGTCTGTTTCTCACACTGTCTCCCAGACTGATCTAGAACTCAAGGCAATCCTCCTGTCTCAGTCTCCCAAGTGTAGGTACACATCACCATGTCTGATGACTATTTTCTTTTTAATGTAACTGAATTTTCTTTGTTAATGGTATAGTCCTGGGTGGCTTCCCAGCATATTAGTACATATTTAAGATTGAAGAGGAGGGCTGGAGACAGCTCAGTACTTAGGACTGGCTGCTTTTCCATGAGACTTGGATACTGGTTTGATCCCCAGTATCTACATGGTAGTACACAACTTCTTGTAGTTCCAGGGTATCCAATGCCTTCTTCTAGTCTCTGTGGACATCAAACACACACCTGGTACACTGATATCCATGCAGACAAACACCATACATTAAATTAAACTGAATTAACAAATATTAAAGGAGAGTTTGATCAAAGGTGAGGTTGCTATCCCTCACCTTTATCCCTGGGAAGCCAGAGATGCAGCACTGTACCATGGTACTTGAGACATTGTTATTACTTGTTTATTTGCTATATGTGTGTGTCTGTGCATCCTCCTTCCCCAGCCCGGCCCTCTTGCTCACCACCCACTAGCTCACCACCTTATTTCTTGAGATAATTCCTCTTAATGAACCTAGAAATTGCTGATTTGGCCACAGTAGCTGGCCAGCAAATGCCAGCTGTCTCTCTTTCCTAGGTGCTGGCATTGGCTGCTGGGGTTGGTCTTTTTCACATCAACACTGGAATCCTTAGCTGGTCTATCTCCCTAGCCCATGAGAAGTTTTCAAGAGCTGGATATTGTGTCATTGCTTGTCTATAATCTCAACATTGGTGAGGCTGGGCAGGAGAGTCACAATGAATTTGAGGTCTGCCTGAGCTAGCTGATAAATTCAAGGCCAGTTTGGGCTACAGAGTAAGGCCCCATCTCAGACAACAAAAACAAAGAGGAAAGTCTCACCCACCCCTACAAAAATAAAACATAAAATAATAAATAAATAAATAAATAAAATCAGGATAGCTGGAGAAGAGAGATGGTTCAGTGGTTAAGGCACTGGCTGCTCTTCCCAAGGTCCCAAGTTTGATTCTCTGCTCCTACATGGTGGATCACAATCATCTATAACTCCAGTTCCAGGGGATCCGATGCCCTCTTCTGGCCTTTCAGGCGCTGCACACATGGGACACACAGACATGTGCAGGCAAAACACCCATATACATAAAATAGAAATAAAAGAAAATAATTAAAAATAAGCAAACCCAGAGAAACGGAAGTTTTTCTTAGCACTTGGAACGGTGACTGCTGTTGCTGTTCTGGCAGACATCACCCTTACAGAGTAGGCAGGAAAAGACTGGAGCTTAAACAAAAGATATTGCTGAGCCAGTGGTGTAGAGAACAGCTATGATTTCTTTCTTTTATGGAAGCCTGAATCTCACTGCTGCTGTTTAACTTAGCCAAGCCTGTCTGTGTGTTCTCATAGATTCCTAGCCAGTTTCCTTCTGTGGTGACGACACCTGTTTTATAATTGCCAGGAGTGAATGTGTCTAGGTAGCTGCCAGTAGTCTTCAGTGGGTCTCAGGTTTGTGTCATCAGAACCACCTGCTGGAGGACTTGCTAAAACACACACGTGCACCCTCAGCACGCCTCATTCACAGTCTCCAGGGCATGGTGGGAAACCGTACTTCTCAGGAGTTGCTGATGGTGCTGGTGTGACCACCTTGAGTACTGGCTATTGTGTACCATGTGCTGTGTGAAGAAGAAGTTGACTCATGAGCCTTTTTCTTAAGAGATTTAAGTGTGAGTTTCTGCAGGTGGCACATGAATATTTCAAAAGGCCAGAGCAGAGGGAATGGCCACTGGCTGGGAAACAGGAAGCTTTTAATGAACTGTTACGGGTCTCAGTGTCTCAGTCATGTGAGCTGGCTGCCTGACGCTCACTAGGTAGGAAGACACTTCTGTCATAGTGTAGAGGTGGGAATGGTGTTCTATGCTTGTAGTCCCAGTACTCGGGAGGTTGAGGTTGGATAGTAACTCTGAGATCAAGCCAACCAACCCTGCTACACACTCTGTACCAGGCTAGCTTGAGTTACATTATGAGACCCTGTCTCTAAAACAAAACAGCTTGTGAGGTGGTAAGAGCCAACATCACTGTACAACTGCTATTTTCAACTACATAATCTCAAAAAAAAAAAAAAAAAGATGAAATAGAAATGTATGCTACAGGTGCCTCAGTGGGTAAGGAGTCACTCTGAGCTGGTGGGAATTTAATTGATCGAAAGATAGGCTTGGAAAATAATTGAGCTCTGATTATATTGAACTTTCAGTACTAGAGGCAGGTGTTTGGACTTTACTTAGTGACCAGGCCCTGTTGAGGACTGGAGGAGAGTAGGATAGGAAGGGAATGTGCAATGAAGAGGTAAGAATGGAGCATGGTGGTCTGTGGGAGGCTGAAGCAGGAAGGTTGGTGGAGCCTAGGATACAGGTCTAGCTTGGCAGCATAGCTAGGTCCCATTTCTTAGGGGGAAAGGGAGAGGTGACAGGGAGCACTTTGCACCTTTATTACTGTCTTTTTCTAGTACCTCTTAGGGGTTTTACCTGAACTGTGTGAACCACTAATGATCTATTACGTGACTATTAGCTGGCCCCTGGACAAGAGTGATTGTTTCTTATTTGAAATCCCCAAGACAAACAGGGAAGGCAAGACATGGATTAGTTCTAAGATGCACAACTTGAAAAACTTCAGTTTTGATACAGCTAGTGAGGATTTTTGTAGTTGGATTTTTTTCCCCTTGGGAAGGTAAGATTTGAGGGGCTGGGGTATAGTTCAGTGGTAGAGCATGACTTTAGCATGTGACAGGTATGTGACAGGCCAGTCTCAGCACCAACAAATCCACAAACACACCCTGCTTATACAGGTTTCTAGCTTTAACTTTTTTCACAGGATTCCTATTTAACAACTGCCAGACAACACTTAGCCTTTTGGCGGAGATGAGTTCTCATAACCTCTAAAAACCATGATAGATGCCCTTCAAGACAGAAAAAAATGTAAATGTCATGCACTAAGGAATTAGTCTGTGTTTTTCTCAGTTCATAATTATTTTGTTTTACTGTTCTTTCTTTTTTGGCTCAAATTCAGTGCACATAATTCTTTAATGAAACAGCATAGAAATTTTTAAAGCAAATTCTGAATTCTATAGATAAAAAGCAAACCAGTCTTGACCAATAAACGAAGGAAGCTAAGTTTGCTGTGTGTGTGTGTGTGTGTGTGTGTGTGTGTGTGTGTGTGTGCGCGCGTGCGCACACACGCGCGCGCACTAGGAATTGAACCTAGGGTCTTGTGCATGTAAGTAGGTCCTTTACCAACCACTGTGCTGAGTTGTGCTGCCCTCAGTGTGAGTCTTAAACTTTAAAACACACGTACGTGTATTATGTTTGAAGCTCCTGTGTGTGTTCTTTAAAGGTTGCTGCTTTCATGGAACAGCAAGTTAAAATCATGATATCTTCTTGAATTTTAGGTACTTACACTGTGAAATTTTATGATGGAGTAGTTCAAACTGTCAAACATATTCATGTCAAAGCTTTTTCCAAAGATCAGGTGAGAAATGTGGTTTTGTGCTTTTGTGTTCTGAACTATGCTAACATTGTACTTTTGTTTCTCAAATAAAGGCATTACATGTGTTTCTGATGACAAGTCTTTATTTCCTCCATCTGACAGTTTCACCAGAAAGTTTTCAGAAGTTGTAAATATCTGTGTTTCTTTGTCCATTCCCCCTTCACAGATTCTCTTCTTTAACAATGCTGAGCACAGCCCCCATTGTTTGATTTCCGTTTCTCTCATTTCTTCTCAAGTGTCTGCAGTGCTTCCCCTTTGCTTTCTTCCTGCATCCTCACCCAGCACAGGGAGCTTGTGGAGAACTAGAGTGTACTTTCTCCTAGTCTGCTATGTCTCTGACATGACTTAGGCCATGGCTTGGGAGCTTACAGCTTGTCCTTGCTGTGCACTTGGCAACCACAGCAGCTATATATGCCTGCTTTGAAATCAAGTGTCCTGATGACCCATTCGCCTGAGCGTAGAGCCCAAGTTCTGCTCCTGGAAATACGGCCCCGAGCTCTGAGCTCTCTTGAAATACTTTAGAATTTCCTCCCTTTAGCCTCTTGCCTCCTCATGTTTTAGTCCAACAGAGTCTGTGTACTGAGTGTCTCTTGGGCTCTTTTAAATCCTCGTAGTTACTAATGATACAGCTTAAGCAGGTTGGTCAGAGGTTTTAGTTCTGAGCCATCCTCCCCTTAGGGAGGAAGTTGACTGGATTGGGGTGCTCTGACCTGCTGGGTCTTTCCCTGTGATGACCAAGTGCTTTGCTTGTGCAGACTGCACCAGATTCTGTGTAAACATCGAGGGCAGGAGAACTTTCTAGGAGCCTCAGGAATGGTTTTGCCTTTGCTAGCTTTTCTCTAGAAAACATTGAGAAAACGGTTAAGTTTTGCCAAGATGGTTGGTGCTTTCTTTCTCTTTACCTGCGTCCTGCACCCCTGAGAAGTCTCCCCTGTGATTTTAACATTGTTGTTAACTTTTATGGAATGAGTTGGTACTGGTGACAGAACTGAAATGTAAAGAAGATGAAATTGGTAGATATGACAGGTCCCAAGACTCCTCAGTGCCTGTTAGCAAAACTCCAATTTTTAAAATAAAGTATATTTTCTGACAGAGTCTCACTCTGGTCTAGGCTATTCTCTAACTCATAGTGATCTCCTGCTTCACCTCCCAAGTGCTGGGACTATAGGTGTGAGCCATGAACCCCATCAAGTTTTAACTGTTTCCTCGGTAAATTGAATATGGCCTGGAGGTGGGGGCCTTACTGAGGGAAGATTTATGGGCAAATCCCTTCCCAGTTCCCAGCTGTCTCTGAGTGTCTCATCTTACCTCAGTCCCAGAAAACCACCAAGATATATGTGCCTCTGATAGTTGTCAGATGCACATGCATCCCCACCTGCCAAGAGGTGGTCTTTTGACTCACATGACTGTCTAAAAGTTTTTCATACAGTACTAGAACAGGCCAAATTTTCATTTCAGAACCATGTTACTCTAAATGTTTTGGTAATTACACTTGAGTTACATTTAATTTTCTGAGCTTATAGGAAGAAAGTTTGCTTCTTTTAGAAGATCTGGAAAATACTCAAAAGCAGAAGGAAAGCAAGACAGCCTCTTTCAGACAAAGGGTTCCTGCTTGTTTGTGTTTGGCACTTTGTGTCTGTCTTGCTGGCTATCTGTTGTTATAAACTTGTGTGTGTTATTCCCAAAATTAGAGTCAAGTGCATGCTACTGTCTATAGCATATTCTTTTGTCTTAACAATGTAACATTCCCCTTAAGTTCCTTTGTCCTCTGAAGTTGTAGCTTTCTGGTAGCTCTGCAGTGTTCTGTAGTATGCATGTACTTTATGGGGCTGGCTTCCAAGTGCAAATCAGGGTATTTGTACCCAGCGGTGAAGTCTGATTATTCTATTAGCAAACTCCATTTCTGGGAATTCATTTTAGTTCAGAAGTAGGAACTTTCAAGTCTTTTGATCTGAACTGATATCACCCCCATCCAGAAGAGAGTGCAACTGCTCATTTGTCTTGCTCTTTTTAGAATAATATTGGGACTTAAAAAAAAAAAAGTCTCGCTGTTTATAATTTTTACCTGTGGCACAAATTTTGCTTTGACTGCCAAACATTCCTTTGGTGTTTCTGGGAATGAATAAGCCTGGAATGTGTATTCAGGGTCCCATTGGTGCATACTGTGGGATAGATCCCAGCTCTTCTCTGGAGATTTTGGAGGAGTGATTCATTCATAAATAAACTTAATTGTAGCCTTAGAAATTCTAACTTTCAGAATTGGCCTTATTAGGAGACAGTTACACTAGGACACAAAATTTCAGGATGAATTTTAAAGTGAATTAAGTAACAAATTAGAAATGGTACTGCTTTTCAAAGGAGAAAACACCCAGCAGCTTAGGAACCCAGTAGGTGGCTTGCTAGGGTGAGCACAGCTGTTAACAGGAGAGGGAGCTAAGACTGTTGGTCTGCTTGGACATTCTGAACTGTGTCCTGTTAAACTTCCAGTTACTAGTTTGGTTTTCTTCTATATAAAACTGGGCATCAGTGTACACTGCATCTCTGAAAATCCCTGGATAAGAAGGCTAGAATAGTTACATTAGAAATGCTGCTTCCAGTCACAGGTCCTGCTAGTTGGCATCCTTAACTAGTCTCATGTGGCTCATCCTAATAAAGGAGAGTGCAGAGTCGCACAAGGCTTGAGAGTAACAGTCGTGTTTAAACGCAGAGTTGGTTCTCAAAGTTCAGGTACTCTCCTGGTCCTGTGCATCATGTGACCTGGCCTATGTCCTCTTAGTGTCTTCATTGTCTCCGTAAGTGTGCAAGCAACCTCCTGATTGTGTATTTGCAAGTAATCACAAAGTGTTTCATCGCTATTTTGCTCATTTTAGAATATTGTGGGTAATGCTAGGCCTAAAGAAACAGATCACAAAAGTCTTTCATCGTCTCCTGAGAAACGAGAGAAGTTTAAAGAACAGAGAAAAGCCACGATCAATGTGAAGAAAGACAAAGTGGGAAAAGCCTTAAAGACAGAAAAGCGGCCCAAACAGCCTGACAAAGAGGGAAAGCTGATCTGCTCAGAAAAGGGCAAAGTGCCAGAAAAAAGCCTTCCTAAGAATGAGAAGGAAGATAAGGAGAACATTTCCGAGAACGAGCGGGAGTACTCCGGGGATGCCCAGGTGGACAAGAAGCCTGAGAAGGAGGACCTTGTGAAGAGTCCACAAGAGAACCTGAAGGAGCCAAAAAGAAAACGAGGCAGACCCCCTTCCATAACTCCTACTGGTGAGTCTCCCAAGTGGGCTCTGCAGTGCGTGATGGCGGTGTTCTTCTGTGGCCTTTGTGGTTCTTTACTCCTTCTGTACTTCAGTCCTTCATGTTTGTGACTGGCTTGTGAGCTGAAAACAGATTGTGCCTGTGGAGCTGAATTTCAGTGAGGTGTGTGTCCAGGTAGACGTGTTGGGGAGTGTGGCCTGACTGAGCTGGGGTGGAAACATGAGGTTTCCATGGAAGAGCTTCCGGATCTAGCTAAGGCCTTCTTCTGGTGCCTGCTCACGTGCCCTCAGTCTGAGGAAATAACATCCTAATAGGCAGACATGAAAGAGGAGAGGAGAAGACAGGAAGCTGAGGGTGCAGGGGCGAGAGGTACAGCGTGGTAGGGTTCAGGCCTTAGTGCAGAAACACACACATATAAACGTTGAGTCTATGAGGGAGGCAGAGTAAAACAAGACAAAGCCCAGAGCTAGGGAGATAAAGGTGCATTTTGAGCTCTTAGTAGGCATTGTAGCTCACACCTGTGACACTTGGGAAGCGGAACCAGGAGGATTATTAGTTCAAGACTAGCCTGGGCGTCATCATGATAACATTGAGCTTTTATAAGATGTTTATTGATGCTGAAATTTCAGTCTAAATAAAAAGATAATTTGGTTAATTAAACTGGTAAGAGTTAAGGGTCCAGCATAGATGTAGGGAATAATCTCCAATCATTTAAAGAAAGTCTGAGGTAGGGGATCGAAGTGAGTTCAAGTGAAACATTGCCTCAAAAAGAAAAAAAAAAAAAAGAAAGGCAGTATAAGTTTGGGATTCTTCTAGAATAACCATAATGAAACAAATTTTGATTTCTTGGTAAGCTGAACAGTCACACTTCAGATGATTGGGTAGCATACATGAAAAGCACCCCTTCCCTTACCCCACAGATGGACCTATCTATAGCTGAGTGTATCTGTGGTCTTGCCCTGCACGAACAGTAGAATACTGTGAACCTCTTCTCGTTTTCAAGTGGCATCTCTAATTTGTGTGTTGTTGTTAATTGTCCTGGAAGCTGAGCCTGTAACCTTACACAGGATAAGCTAATGCTTTACCAGTTAGCTACATTTCTAGATCACAATCTTTTTTTTTTTCCTGAAAGTTTAAACAGTTTCAGTAGATAATTTAAAATGTAAAATTTGATATAGAATATATTTTGTGGAAACTAGAATAAGAGCCAATTCATTAACCCCCAGTGGGAAAGTCTACTTTAAGTTCCGTCATTCAGACAAATGTATGCAGTAGTCCTCATGAGTATCTTTCTTAAAGCTGACTTCTAATTTTATAGAAAATCAGATAGTAGCCTGCTTTATCGTCAGATGAAGTATGTGCCTCCCCTCTTAAACAAACAAACAAACAAACAAAAACAACAAAAAAGGTGGTAAAGAGCTTGTTGCATATGCCTTATAACCTGAGTTTGGTCATCCAGAACCCACATGGGGCCAGATACTGTAGTACTTGTCTGCAATCCTAGATTACCAGTCCCAGGAGATTCATTGGAAGCACATGGGCCAGCCGTCTTGTCATATACAACAAGGATGACAAGAGACCCTGTCTTAAGGGATAAGGCTAGGACCTGTACCCCGGATTCTCAATACAGGGTTTCTCTGTGTGGTTTTGGCTGCCCTAGAACTTACTCTATAGACCAGTCTGGCCTCGAACTTAAGAATCCTCTTGCTTTTACCTCAGGTATTGGAATTAAAGGTCTGTACCACCATGCCCATCTCTCCCTTTTTGTTTTTCCTTTTGTTAATTGACAGTGCTGGTCAAACCTAGGTCCTTCTATATGATAAGCAAGTGCTGTGCCTGTCCTTGAGCTACACCCACAGCTCTCTCCCAGTGTATATTCTTTATATTGACAACATGTTGAAATGTTTTTAGATGGATTGGTTTAGTTAAAATATATTCTCAAACTTAATTTCATTTTTTAAAATTTCTTAATATGATTGCTTAAAAATTTAGTTACATGTGGCTTACATTTGATGCTCTCATTGTGTTTCTGTATGACAGCATTGTCCTTAAATTTAGCTGCTGTCAAAAAAAAAAAAGAAAGAAAAGAAAGAAAGAAAATTGTAGTTGCTGTCTTGATTGGCTTGTGAGAAAGAATTAACCACCAATGCCCAAGGCCTGCAAGACCCTGATGAACTGCTCTGCATTGAGAGTGGCACTGCTGTCAGTGTTCTGAGGGAAACGGAGAAAATACCCTGGTCTTCCAGACAAAGAACGGAGAACAAATTGGGACAGTATAGAGGGTTAAACATCCTAGGTAGTGCACCATCTTCAGATGGAGTGAGTTTGAGGCAGGCTGCAATTGAACCCAGAGTCTGCTCACACCAGCCTGATGCCTTACGGCCACTCTATATCTGAGGACTCCGCAAAACTGGAAAAAGGTGGAAAGTGTGGACTGGTAGAAATGGAACCTGTCTGCAACTCAGTTTAGCTCTTCCTGCTGTAGCTTGGAGCCTTTACTGTGTACTGAGGTATCTGTTTTCCAGATGACAGACTCTTCCATGGAGCCATCCACAGCTTCATGCCTTCCCGCATTTACTTATTGCTTTTGTAAGGATGTGATTTCATACCAGATAGACACATTAATAGAGAGGGAAATTTCCTGGTAACTAGACTTGGGCATCTAAGGGCGGGCCGAGCTTGTGCTTTCTGGCTTCTGTCAGTGCCAGTTTGAGCATGTTGGGCTCCCAGATGAGATGTTCTGGGGAGAGTTAGGGAAATATTCAGCTTCTCTATGGGTACTTGTTTATGTGTGGTATCAAAGGGGGAAAGAAGGCTTGTATGGTGCTGCATACGGAGTTCAGGCATCCTTAGGAAACCAAGGAGGATGAGTTCATTGATCCAGGGGAGTCCTGAGCTCCTAGGTTGCACAGATGTGATTGGGAGCAGAATCTGAGCTATGTACAGCAGATTGTTTGTGTCTATGTTTAACTTGGAATATGTGTGATCCAAGTTTCCGCCACTCGGAATAGAATAATGTTGATATGTTGGGAAGGTTGGATATAGCAAGAACCAAGAATGGGGCTTGTCTCCTCAGAGCCTGCTCTGTCTCTCCTTCTGCCTCTGACACGGCCACACTGGAGCCGCAGATCATACATGGATCTCTTCTCATTCCTTTCATTTGTTTCCTGCCCCGTTTCCCATTCCGGTCCTCTTCTCTCTTCTTCTGCCCTCCTCAGATCCCTGAGTCCTGCCTTCCTGCTGGGCTCCCTAATCTTTCTTCTGTTTCTTTTTGGATTTCCATCTTTCAGATTTAAGGAGAGCTTCTTATCCTTTAGGCTAAAAGTAGAGAATGAAGCACTATTCAGAGTCCTAGCACTGCTGAGTTAGTGATCCACAGCATCGCCCTAGACTTGTATTGGCTTTCATTTAGATCTTCTAAACAAAGCAAACCAAAATAAACCTCCTCAAACCAGTGACTGCTAACTTAGCATATAGACATTGAAAACAGGACCCAAGCCCTAGCCCACGACGCACATTTTAAGAATGAGCCTGTGTGGTGAGTTTTCTGAGTGTTGGGTCGGTAGGTCAGGGTTTGTTCAGTTTTAGTTCTTTTCTTCTTCTGTACTGCTCAGCAGGCTTTGAAAAGATTGGATGCTTAAAATACCTGAAGGAGTCAGATGTGGTGGTACAGGCCTGTAATCCCAGCACTTGAGAGGGGGAGGGGGAGGGGGAGGGGTCGGTGTCATTGTCATTTTTGACTGCATCATTGCAGTTGAAGGCTACCCAGACTGTGAGATCCTGTTCCTTTCTAGTTCCCCTCCCCAAGACTTCAGGAATCTTATTTGGTAATAACTGTCTATAACCCCAGCACTCGGGAGCTGGAGGCAAAAGGATCAGCAGTTTAAAGTCATCCTTGATATATGTGTAGTTTGAGACCAGCTTGGCTTTTTACTATACTAATTTTTTCTTCTCCAAATAAAGCAAGATGCATGTTCAGCAGTGCATGCCTACAATCTCATCTACTCCGGCTACTCTTGGCAGCATAGCAAGAAGACACTGTCCTTCCCCTGTCCCCTGTCAGGAAACTTTTATACTGCCCACACAGGTTTTTTAAGAGGTTGTGTTGGAGTGTGGTATTTTAAAGTGAACATTTAGAGGCTCTGGGTCTTAGGCAAGGTGACAAAAAGATACAGAGCGCCACCATCTTCCCAGGGAAGCAGCTCCTCACTCATTCTATTGTCTTGTCTTACCTTAAGGTTGGTTTTCAGGTTTAGTAATGGATCTGATATTTATGAGGGCGTCTTCTCTCTTTCTTTTTGTATATAAAAGTACATGTACATATATATTTTTATTTGTATAAAGATACACAATTGGGCATGAAAAGTTACATATTTTTGTGTGCTTTGTATATATTACAGCTGTGGATTCAAATTCTAAAACTTTGCAACCAATAACATTGGAATTGAGAAGACGGAAAATATCAAAACGAAGTGACACCCCATTAAAACGTCCCCGACTTGACAAAAATTCATGTGAGTCTCCAGTTTATGTATATGTGTCTAGAATTTGATACATTACTTGGGTCAGCTTCTGTGTCTGTCTGTCCCTGTTTCTTACGAGCACTAATTACTATCTGAATTCTGAGCTAATGTGAGTGGAATATGATTGAAACAGTAGTTTTTAAACACTAAAAGCAACAGGACTGTATTTGTGGTGGGCTCAGTGATAGCATATCTGCTTCCATAAAGTCTATTAGAAATGTATGGCCTATTATACTAAGGATGGATTTCATGTGGTGATTAAAACTTCAGCCAGCCATGGTGACACATGATTTCAACCCTAGCACTAGGGAGGCTGGGGGAGGCCGACCTCTGTGAATTTAAGGCCAGCCAGTTCTACACAGAGAGACCCTGTCTTGAAAAAAAAAAAAAGAGAGAACATTAGAAATACTATTTTTTGACCAGAAAACAAGTATGTTGACCTAAAAAAAGGAATTATGGTGGCTTTTAAATGTGGTTCTCATAAGCCATGGTTGACTTGGCAGTCCTTCATGTTGGGCACTCCAAAATAGATCTATGGTCAAGATTGGCACATGCCTCAGCACGTCTTCTCAGTCTGTAAACTCTTGACATTTGGTTGTAAGCTCTCTCTAGCCCAGACTATGAATTTTTTTAGGGGGGAGAGGTTTCTTTGAGAACTCAGAAATCCACCTGCCTCTGCCTCCCAAGTGCTGGGATTAAAGGCGTGCGCCACCACCCCCTGGCCACAGACTGAATTTTTAAGGTAAAATTCCTTCCTAGTAGAGGCTTTGCTTTCACTGTAAGCTAGGAAAGGAGATCAGTCAGAAATTTCACAAGTCTCGATAGGGAAGCCCTTGTAGAAGTGACCGGCTCAGAAGTCCATGTTGGCAGAAGTCTTTCTTCCTGCTGGTCTCTGAGCACAATTCTTATTAATGTTTTACAGCCCAGGAACAGTCCAAAAAACGCTCTGAAAATAGTGACAAAGACTTATCCAGGAGACGGTCCTCCAGGCTGTCCACTAATGGGACCCGTGAGATCCTAGATCCTGACTCGATTGCACCTGATCTAGTTCATACGGTTGATACAAACCCTCTGCCGGACAAGTCTCCCAGTGCCAAGGAATCTGCTGAAGGTAAACCACCATCTGTTTTGGAATTCCTCAGGCAGTCTAGTGCCTGTCTACTAAGACCCAACCTAGATTCTTCTGTGTTGGCTTCTGTGTCAGATTGGGTTGAAAGTGTGTATGTGTATGTGTGTTATGTATGTTATTATATAGATTGCATGTATTTTGTGTGTAGGACTGGAAAGATAGCTCAGTGGCACTTGCTGTTCTTTCAGAAGAACCAGATTCAGTTCCTAGCACCCAAGTCAGGTGGCCCACAAACACCTGTAACTCCTGTTCTAGGGGGATCTGTCATGGACTCTTCAAACCCTGCATGCATGTAGCAGACAGATGGATTTTACAGGCAAAGCACACATGCACAGCTGGGCATGGTTGTGCACACCTTTAATCTCAGTACTAGAGAGGCAAGCATATCTTTATGATGTCCAGGCCAGCCAATGCTACAAACAAACAAGCCCTACCAAAACCCATCCACACAAAATAAAACTGAATCTAATAATAACCTGTAAAAAAATATATGTGTAGATGTGTGTGCATGCAGCTCCTCACAGTGTCCAGAAGAGGTTGTCAGATTGCCTGGAGCAGAAGTTATAGGTGACTGTGAGCTATCCAGTGTGAGTGCTGGGAATTGAACTCAGGTTCTCTACAGCAGCAGTATGTATGAGCTCTTAACTCTAGAACCATTTCTCCAGTCCTACCTTCGATTGTTTTGAAATCCAAAAGGTGCTGCTACAGTGCTCGATGCTGTATTATTCGTCCCCATGGAGTGGATGTGTCTGTGGTTGTTTTTGCTTGTTGTTCCATGCTGTGTGTTAGGTTGGAAGCACATGGCATGGGGAGCCCCACTTCTCTCTCTGCCTTTCTGATGCTGCCTTGCTCCATCAGCACGTTTGCTGACCTTTCACTCTAATCTGATTCTTTGAGGAACTTACAGCTCTGGCTGTATGGGTGCAAGGCCTTTCTTTTCTTTAAAAAAGTACCATTTTGTTTAATTTTTTTGCATGTATGTATGTATGTACGTATGTATGTACATGTGCCATGGTACATATGACCAGAAGATAACTTGTGGGGCTCTCTTCTCTGTTAAGAGGGTACTGGAGTTTAACTACAGGTTCTCTGGCTTAGAAGCATCTTGCTACCCCTCTTTTAAAAAAATGCTTGGTTTTTGGTGGCTTGTTTGTTAATTTGTTTGTTTTGAGGCAGGATCTCACTTTGTAGCTCAAGTTTGCCTGGAACTCACTGTGTAGATCAGGTGGGCTTCACACTCACAGGGATCCAACGGCCTCTGCCTTTCAAATGCTGGGATTAAAGTTGTATACCACCAATCTTGGTTGTTTTTTCTTTTGGTTTCCTTTCCTTCCTTCCTTCCTTCCTTCCTTCCTTCCTTCCTTCCTTCCCTCCCTCCCTCCCTCCCTCCCTCCCTCCCTCCATCATCCATCTGTCTCTGTGACTCTCTTTTGTTCATTCTTTTTGGTTTTTCGAGACAGGGTTTCTCTAGCCGTGGCTGGCCTTGAGCTCAGAAATCTGCCTGCCTCTGCCTCCCAAGTGCTGGGATTAAAGGCGTGTGCCACCACCGCCGGGCCATTCATTCTTTTTAATGTGTCTGTATGTATCTGTTCCAATATCTGCAGAAAGGGATCAGATGCCCTGGATTTGCAGTTCCAGGTACTTTTGGAACCACTTAACATGGGTTTGGGAAGTACATTTTAGCCTTCTGCAAGGGTGGTAAACAGCCTGACACCTGACAGATATCCATCCTTTCAGCCCACTGAAACATGTTCTTACACATCCTATAAGGTGTCTCTGGCTTTCTAGTTTGTTTGAAACTCTTAACTTTCTGATTGTATGCATATTTGTTTCCCAAGCATTCTTTTATTTCTTCCTCTAGGTCAGTTGAAGTCTCCATTGGAAGCTGGCCATGTCTCTTCTGCGTTAACTTGCCACCCCATTGGGGATGGCCTGGGGGCTGCAGACGTGGAGTTGAACTGTAAGTCAATGGGAGAAAACACGATGAAAACAGAACCCGTGTCTCCTCTTGCTGAGGTGCAGGAAGTTTCAACTGTTGAAGGTGTGTGTGTAGAATTAACTTAGTCGTGCTTTATGTGTATGCTTTGTGCTTTTATTTTGCAAGTTTTTGTTGTTGTTGTTTTTTTTTTTTTTTTTTTTTTTGTTGGTTTTTTTTGAGACAGGGTTTCTCTGTGTAGCCTTGGCTGTCCTGGAACTCACTCTGTAGACCAGGCTGGCCTCGAACTCAAAAATCTGCCTGCCTCTGCCTCCCAAGTGCTGGGATTAAAGGCATGTGCCACCACTGCTCGGCAGTTCTTGACTTTCAAGTTTATCTAACTTCACAATAGACAAAGAAGCAACTCAGCCAAAATTATGCATTGTTGGTTTGATCCCACCTGCCCTCCGCCTTACTGTATCCTCCCAGCTGCTGATGAACTGCTTGCTGTCTGCTGAGGACATAGTGAGAAGAGAGCTGCCTTGAGGAACTTGGTACAGTGAGGGGCAGGGCCACCTCCTCCCAGGCACTTGTCACAGTAATGTGTCCACTCCGAGAAGGCACAGCATGCAGGTGAACAGGGCTTGGGGAAGAGGCTCACCTTTGTAATTCTTTAGCTAAAAGGGAGAGATATATCGTCTTTGAAGCAAAATAGTATTTCTGGAGTTTGTTTTGGAACAAGGACTTTGGGGGAATATAGATGATATAGAAGGAGTGCTGGGAGGAAGGCTGCTAAAGACACAGAGCTAGGGATGCCTTATATAAGTGAGCAGGAAATGGGCTGGGTTGTCAACAGAACAGCTGCAGGGAGCAGGAGTGGCTCAGTCACTGGGGAGTGACTGTTCTCCAGGCTGCTGCCACAGCAGTAGTGTTTCTAAACCTAGATAGAGTCATGCCGGAGAAATCTGTGAGAGACTCCTAGGCAGCTGTTGGAAACAGCACATCAAGTTCATAGGTGGCTGGCAGCTGGGCCTCCCAAAGCCCAGCCCAGGCACCAGGGGCAGCACTGCCATCTTGTGGAATAGATGTTCAGTGCTCTCTTTTGGTTTGTGTGTATGTAGAAATTTATATTTTGGCAATGAGAGCCAGGCAGTGTTCACTGGAACCAAATGCATGGAGGTCAGGGGACAACCTTGTGAGTCACTTCTCTCCTTCTACCTTTTATGTAGTTTTTTTTTTTTTTTTTAAATCAAAATCACATTGTCAGGTGTACACAGCAAGTACCTTTACCAACCAAGCCATCTCGTTGGCCCTCTAGGCATTTTTCCTGCACATAGGCAGTTGTTTGTACACGTGTGTGTATGTGTGTTATCTTTCCTCTAATGCTAAGGACTTACCACAGATTACTCCTACTGAGCGCACACTCTGCTACTGAGCTATACACCCAGCTATGCCTTTTTCTTGTATAGTGCTGTTGAACAAAAAGGTATACCATTGAATTAGCACCTGTACTTTTTTTTTTTAAAAAGATTTATTTATTTATTTATTTTTATATGAGTACATTGCAGCTGTCTTCAGACACACACTAGAAGAGGGCATCGGATCCCATTACAGATGGTTGTGAACCACCATGTGGTTGCTGGGAATTGAACTCAGGACCTCTGGCAGAGCAGTCAGTGCTCTTAACCACTGAGCCATCTCTCCAGCCCACCCCTGTGTACATTTTTAAGTAAGTCTCATTTGAAATTATCTCAGGCCCATGAAAATGTTGTAACTATAGAACAAAGAAGAGGAGATGGTGGCTTACACACGCATAATGCCAGCACTTGGGAGGCTAAGGCTGGAGAGTAACAGTGAGTTTGAGTCTATCCTGGGCTACCCAGTGAGTTCAAGGTCCGCCTAGGTTTGTTCACAGTTTGAACACAGTTTGTTCAAGGCTCCTATGGGACACAGAATGAACATCAACAGCAGTTACTAGTTAAAGTTTCTGTGACTTCCTTCTGTGGGGAGGAAGTGTGGTAACATGACAGCTGACAGAACAGAGTAGTGCAGACACTGAAGAGCTCCTCAAGTGAGTCCTTCTCCTCTGGCTGTCCCTGTTCTTTTAGGAGGGGGGAGGGGGAGGGAGAGAGAAAGAGAGAAGGGAGATAGAGACAGAGACAGAGACAGACTACCTTCATAGCCCCCAACCAGCCACAAACCCGCCACTTCCATCCCTAGGTACTAGGATTACAAGCTGGTGCCGCCACACCCAGCTCATTGTTGTATATGTTTTCCTAGTATACATGGTTCTAAAGTTGACAGGAAAAAAGCACAAAGCCCCTTTATAATTTTTTTTTAAAGATTTATTTATTTTTATTATATGTAAGTACACTGTAGCTTTTTTCAGACACACCAGAAGAGGGTACCCGATCTCATTATGGATGGTTGTGAGCCACCATGTGGTTGCTGGGATTTGAACTCCGGACCTCTGGAAGAGCAGTCAGTGCTCTTACCCACTGAGCCATCTCTCTAGCCCCCTATAATTTTTAATTAATTTTGAAACAGGGTCTCTTGTATTCTACATTGGCCTGGAACTTGTATAGGTCAAGATATCTTCAACTTCGGATCCTCCTGTCTCCTTCCATTGTGCTGGGATTGTTGGCCACCAAAGCTTAGTGTATTCAGTGCTGGAAGCTGGATGAGTGCTTTGTGCAAAGTAGCCAGCGAGCTGGCAACTGAGCTGGACCCCCTGCCAGCCTTAACAGTGGTTTATGTTAGACAGGGCCTCAATCTGCAGTCCAGGTTGCCCTTAAATTCATGGCAAACCTCCTGCCTCAGTCTCTAAGTGCTGGGGTTATAGACTTGAGTCATTATACCTGGCTCTTACAATGTATTCTTTTCTGGGATTAGAACTACAGCCTCCCATGCCTCCTAGGCAGGTGCTCTACCTGTCCCTATTTATTCTGTTTCGTGGTTGTTTAATGTTACATGATACAGCCTGGGATATCACTTACTTGGGAGTGCTTGCTTAGCTGAGAGGAATACTTGTTTTAAACCTCAGCACTACATAACCAGATATGGTAGTACACACCTGTCATCTAACACATAGGAGGATCACAAGCTGGTGGCCAGACTATATTTCATAAAAAAAAGTTACATCTCTCATGGTGGTGTGACTCCTTTAATCCCCAGCACTTGACAGGCAGAGGCAGGCAGATCCCTGAGTTTGAAGTTAGCCTGGTCTAGGAGTGAGTTCTAGGACAAGGATAACCCAGAGAAACTCTGACTTGAAGAACCAAAAGTAAACAAATAGATTAATTAAATTAAAAAATAAAACCATATGACATTTCCATTTTAACATTTGGCTGGTATTTTGAATTGGAATCTGTTTGGTTATTCTTGGATTGTTTTTCATTGCTTCTTTCATAGACCGGTAAAAAAACTTTGTTATGTTATTATCGCACAGAACATGTCAAAAGGTATGAGTGCACAGGGCCACATGCTTTCTTTGCCAACAAAGATCCCAGCTGTGTTAGATCTTGGTGCTTAGGCAACATCAGACAGTGAGGAGTGGCTCTTTCCTCTGGCTGGAGAAGTGGTGGGTCACAGGATCCAGCAGCAGATGCTAAGTTTCAGCAATGAGGTACAGCATGAAGTCATTGTGCCAGCAGTAGATGGCATGTTATCCCTGTCAGAAGGGGCCATCTGGATCCTTCCCCACATGCTGTATGAGCTGAGTCTGGATGGAAGGGAAGACTGGGCTGAGCCAGGGCAGGGTGCCAGGCGGCACATGAATTCTTAGTCACTGGGGACAGGTGGCATTGGAAGCCAGAACTGAGGCTTTGTTGTGCAGTAAGGATTTTGGAAACAAGGTGCTGAGGACCCAGAATTAGGGCAATCTGAGTATCATGAGTGTCATCTACCTGAGGTTTTGTATATTGGTAGTTGGCATACAAAAAGAGATTAAAGTAGGTCTAGAACTTTCCTTAATATTTTTATGTGTGTGAGTATTGTGTCTGTATCTGCATGTGCACAAGGTTCATGCCTGTATCCTTAGAGGCCAGAGGAGAGCTTCAGAACTTGTGGAATATAGGAGTTGTAGACTGTCGTAGACTGTCGTGAGTGACCACCTGGGTGCTGAGAGTCGAACCCAGGACTCTGGAAGAAAGCAGCCAGTGCTCTTAACCGAGGAGACACTGCTCTGGCCCCCAAATAGACTTTTATAGTAAACAGAGTTGAAGGGCTGGGCGCTGTTCAGTCATGAATGAAACCTGGGTATACCCCTAGCACTGTGGCAACAAAATGAAATGATGAAAATGCCAACCTTGCTTAAAAGCTCTTTTGAAGTATGAAATAGTATTTATTTATTTATTTATTTATTTATTTATTTATTTAAAAAAGGAAAAGTATAAACATTGCCCATGTGTGTATGATTTATAGCAGAGTTAGCCTCCAAGGAGCTGAATGCTGCCAGTAGTCAGGATGCTCTGGCTCTCTCCCCAGAGGACACAGATGGAAACATAAACCTAGCCAAACTTCTCGTGCTCACCTGCTCGCTCGCAGGAAGGAGCTCAGATGGCCCAGTTTCTTGATGGATAGGCCTAATTTCTCTATTACAGGCCTAAGGGATCCTGCTCTGCACTCTCTGGTACAGTATAATAGTATTTATTACTCCGAACACGGAGGCTTTGAACATTCTTATTTTCTCATAGTCATCGATGTAGGTGACTCAGCCAGGGATTGTCCAGGCTGGCCTCCCACCTGAAAACTTTCTGAAGAGGATCTCAGTCTTAGCTGCTTGAAGGTGATGACTGAAAGCTTCAGCGTTTTACTTGCACTTCTGGGCTATCTGTGCATTGGCCTCTGGGAAGTCACCCAGAACCTGGTCGTGCTGTTAAACCAACAGAGAGACTGTCTGCTAGGGCTTAAAGCCTCACAAATAGGAGATACTGCCACCTTTATTAGCGATAACTCACAGATGCTGCTCAAACTTGAGGAATTATACAAGGGGTGAAAACCATTAGGTTTAGTGGAAGCTCAACTACCTGGGAACCCCAACTCTTGGACACCAGAAATTGAAGATGTTTCATCTCAGATCATCGATTTACTCCTGCATGCACTCTGCATTCTTTGTGCTGCCATCCTTGATAGAAAATCACTTTTGGATTATCTGACTAGGGGCATTGTCCTAGTGACATATGACAGTTTCTTTTCCCTAGGGAGGCTTCTTGTCCACTTGAGCCTGTGTGATCCTGGCACTGCGGTCCCTCAGAGGCACCAAGGTGCTGGCTTACTTGTCTTGGCAATAAGCTATCCCACCTTCTACTCAAATACAAATAAGAATCAAGGATTTTGATTTGGGGGCTTTTTGTTTTGTTGTTTTGTTTTTTCTTTTTTCCTTAGTTGAGTTCGTTGTCTTTTTGGAAGTTTGCTGGAGTAGTAGACTGTCAGATCCTATGTGTCTTGATTTAGTAGAGAGTCAGACCACTCTTCTCTTGTAATCTGCTTATAAATAAGGAGATAACTGATTAGGTCATTGGTAGTCAGTCTTTTAAAGCTGAAATTGAGTTGGCTCAGGAGACCATTAAGTGTAGAATGGTTGGTTAAACTTGGCCTGAAGCCTCCCTTAGCTACTGGACTTCTATATCACTGACTTGGGTAAAGACCTAAGACTATCTAGCCATGTCATGGTGGCTCACACCTTTAATCCTCAGGGGCCAGAGCCCGGTGGGTCCCTGAGTTTCAGGCTAGCTTAGACTACAGATTGGGTTTTAGGACACCCAGGAATATACAGAGAAACCAAGTCTAAAAACAATACCACCAGCCGGGCAGTGGTGGCACACACCTTTACTTTAATCCCAGCACTTGGCGGGGCAGAGGCAGGAGGATTTTTGAGTTCGAGGTCTGCCTGGTGTGAGTTCCAGGACAGCTAGGGCTACACAAAGAATCCCTATCTCGGAAAACAAAACAAAACAAAACAAAAACCAATACCACCAAAGTCATAAAAATATATAGGTTTCCGCAGTAAGGATTCGAAAGTCCTTGCTGGGCATACTGGTGCAAGCTGTGATCCCAGCGTTTGCAAGGTGGAGGCAGGAAGTATGAGGGTTAGAGGTAGCCTAGCCTACATAGCAGGAACTTATCTCAAAAAAATAAAGTTGCTGAAAAATGTTGCTAAGTTCTTAGGCTAAAATAATAAGGGGGTTTATTAGGGATAATTACAATTTACCATATAGTTTTGTGCTGATTTCTCTTATATCAGCTTGACACTGCTAGAGTTATATGAAAGGAGGGAACCTTAATTGAAAAAACTCGGCTGGGCAGTGGTGGCACATGCTTTTAATCCCAGCACTTGGGAGGCAGAGACAGGCCGATTTCTGAGTTTGAGGCTAGCCTGGTCTACAGAGTAACAGGACAGCCAGAGCTACACAGAGAAACCCTGTCTTGAAAAACCAAAAAAAAAAAGAAAAAGAAAAAGAAAAGAAAAAACTCTTCTGTCTCCTGAAAGACTCTGCCAGTGCCCAACTAATACAGAAGTGGAGGCTCACAGCCATCCATTGGACTGAGCACAGAGTCCCCAATGAAGGAGCTAGAAAAAGGACCCAAGGAGCTGAAGGGTTTGCAGCCCCTTAGCACAAAGAACAATATGAACTAACTAGTACCCTCAGAGCTCCCAGGACTAAACCACCAACTGAAGAGTACACATGGTGAGACTCAGGGCTCCAGATGCATATGTAGCAGAGGATGGCCTAGCCAGTTATCAATGGGAGGAGAGGCCTTTAGCTCTGTGAAGGTTCTATACCCCAATGTAGGGGAATGCCAGGGCCAGGAAGTGGGAGAGGGTGGGGTGGTGGTGGTGGGGAACAGGGTTGGGGTTTTTTTTGTTTTAGTTTTTTTGTTTTTTTCCCTTTCCCTGGAGGGGAAACCAGGAAAGGAGATATCATTTGAAATGTAAATAAAGAAAATATCTAAGAAAAAAGAAAAAAAGAAAAAACTCTTCATGATATTGGGCTGTACAAAAAGCCTGCAGGGCATCTCCCCCCCCACACACACACACACTCTCCTCCACTCCCCCACTCCCTGCCACCCGTTTGTTTTTTTTTTTTCAAGACAGGATTTCTCTCTATAACTCTGGCTGTTCTGGAACTCTCAAACTCAGAGATCCCCACCCCACCCCACCCCCCCACCCCCCACCGCCCCAGCACGTTTTCTTGATTAGTGGTTGAAGGGAGAGAGTTCAGCCTATGGTGGGGGTGCCATGCCTAGGTTGGTGTTCCTGGGTTCTGTAAGAAAGCAGGCTGAGCAAGCCAGTAAGCAGCACCTCCATGACCTCAATATCAGCTCCAGCCTGCAGGCTCCTGCCTGTTTGAGCTCCTGTCCTGACTTCCTTTGAGTGATATAGAAGCATAAGCTGAATAAACTCTTTGCCCCCGAGTTTCTTTTTGGTCATGGTGTTCCCGAGCAGCAATAGTAACCCTAACTAAGACAAGTTTTATAAAACTCTCTGGCGGTTGGGCGGTGGTGGCACATGCCTTTAATCCCAGCACTTAGGAGGCAGAGGCAGGCCGATTTCTGAGTTCGAGGCCAGCCTGGTCTACAGAGTGAGTTCCAGGACAGCCAGGACTACACAGAGAAACCCTGTCTCGAAAAAACAAAAAGAAAAATAAAAAAAGGTAAAAACCGCTCTGGGGAAAGTTGAGATGCATTTGGTGACCTTTTGCTCTCTGTGGAGGCAGATATCACCTGAATTTCCCAGAATGTTTATCTCATACTCTCCCTCCTTAGACCTTAATTTTTTTCTTTTTTTTTTTTCTTTTTGTCTTTTTTTTTTTAGATTTTTCGAAACAGGGTTTCTCTGTGTAGCCCCGGCTGTCCTGGAACTCCTTAGGGGCGATGTCGTATGTATTTTATAGCCTGCTTACCTCTTTACTATCCATCATAGACCACTCTAGATTCTAGGTCTTTTAGCTATAGAACCCACTTCACCTTCATGGACACATGTAAAGGAGATTCGAAGTAATCACATGTTAAGCTTTATTGTGCACCTGGAACTGGAATGATTGTTGCCTGGAAACCTTCCCCCAGATTGTACTGTGTTTTAACTGACAATATTGCCTGGTATTAGACTCCCAAAGTCTGCTCTAGGTTGTCTAGGCCAGTCTGAACTGAATTTTCATTCTCTTCTCTTCTCTGGTCACTACCTGCATGGACACTTTCAGGGTCCCTCTGAGTCAAATCCAGGGTTTCATGCATGCTAAGTAAAAATGTAGAATGCTACTACTGAGGTACACCCTCAGTCCTAATCCATATTAAAAAGATAAAATGGGGCTGGAGAGATGGCTCAGCAGTACTCACTGTTCTTGCAGAGGTGCTGGATTCCATTCCTAGCATCGACATGGTGGTTCACAACCATTTGTGACTGTAACTCAGTTACAGAGGATCCAACCCCTTTTTCTGGCCTCTTTGGGGCATGAACATGATACACATGAATCATGGAGTATAAGTACACACACACACACACACACACACACACACACACACACACACACACATTTTAAAGCCAAGTATGGTGACACATGCCTTTAATCTCTGTACTCGGCAGAAGCAGGAGTGTTTGAAGTCAACCTGGTCTACATAGCAAGTTTTGGGACAGCTTGGACTACATAAAGATTCCCTAGTTCCTCCCAAAAACCTTTTATTGTCTCAATTAAAAAAGATCCTAAAATGAGGATAATGATTACTGTTTTCACACACTAGGAGCTTTGTGGTTTATTTTGGATTTCACGTTTTTAGAAGTATATATAGAGACAAAACCGAGGGCTTTACAGGGTAATCTGTCCCTGGACAGCCTGGACTCTCAAGAGGTAATTGGAGAAACAGTTCACATTTGGTTGATAATTACAGGTGTGTATAAGTGTTGCGGCACAGTTCATGTTTATGTGTACCATGTTCATGCCTGGTGTGTCTTTCATGTATTCATTTCCTACTGTGTGCACAGTTATCTTTAATTCTTCAGCTCTTTGGAATTGATGTCATTTGTCACGTTTATAGGCAAGAAAGTGAAGAACCGGATTGACTTCTGCAGCTTAGGTGTGTCTGACCTGGCGTGACTATCTAGTGAGGATTGAGGGTGGCCTGGGGGAGGGGAACAACACACTTTTCTCTTCTTTTGCTTAATTCCAGAAAAGCTGCTCATTAGCATAAAATATTCCTGTAGAGTAATACCAGCCCATATTTATTGTGCCCTTGAATGCTAAGCAGCTCTCTAAAGGCTCTTGATTTGTAATTTATTCAGTTCTTGTAACTCACTGATGCCTATGCCTTTAGTACCTTACTCTGTACACGTGTGAACTGAGACAAAGGGGTTAGCTGGGGATGCAGGCTTTGAAACAGACCATCCAGCTGTGAAGCCCACCCACAGCTGCACAGCCTGTGCTGCTTGCTTATGTAGCTGGCTAGCGTGTGTGCAAGTGTGCAGTTTCATTTGTTCTGAGACAGGACCTCCTGATCCCAGACTGAACTTGAACTCCAGAGGTGGCTGAGGCTAACTTTGAATTTCTTCTTCTTTTTTGTTTTTGTTTTTGTTTTTTCTAGACAGGGTGTCTGTGTAGCCCTGGCAGTCCTGGAACTCACTCTGCAGACCAGGCTGGCCTTGAACTCAGAAATCGGCCTGCCTCTGCCTCCCAAGTGCTGGGATTAAAGGCATGCATTACCACTGCCTGGCTAACTTTGAATTTCTAATTCTCCTGCCTTTACATCCTAGTGCTAGTTACAAGTGTGCATCCCCTCAGACAATGCAGTGCTGAAGCCAGCAGCAGGGCTATGTGTATGCTAGGCAAGCATTCTACCAAACCACTCACCACATGAGCCTCTTTGTTTTTTATGTTTAATTCCCAGAACTTATGTGGCGGCTCACAGTTGCCTGTAACTCCAGTTCACAAGTATATCACACAAGCCCCAAGCTTGCATGTGATACACAAACATACATGCAAGCAAAACAGCCAGACATATAAAATTAAATAATAAGGAACTACATAAATCAGAAGTTTTTATGGTTCAACCTAATAGGTCCAAGAGGAGGAAATTCCAGAGAACCTGGGATAAACTTGTGAGGGAAGAAGTCTTTTTAATTTGTGTGCTCTAGTTTTTGTTTTGAGTAAAGACTGGGTCTCAAGACCATGTTGGCCTCCTGCTCAGAGATCCACTTGTCACTGTTTCCAAGGCTGCCGTTTTATTTTATTTTTTTAAATATAGAATTTTCGTGCTGTAATAGCAGCATACTGGAGGCTGAAGCAGGATTCCATAGTGCTTGGCTTACCAGTGAGCCTGGACTACATAGTGCACTTAGAAGTGTGAATTCCAAAGCCCTCCACTAGTGTCTTCTGGAGTTTATATCTGAACAGCATGGTCCCATCACACTCACTGTTACCTTCCCTTTTACCTGCTGCTCTTTTGGGTCTTTTTTGTCTCTTAGCATGGGCAGAAAATGTTTTTGAAGGCCTTCTGGTTTGGCATGTGTCCATGTTGTAGTTTTTTCTTGAAGTTCATTTCATAACACCAGCCACCAGATCTCCAGTCCAATTTTGAAGTGAATATTTTGAAATGTACTGTTTAACTTAGATTGACTGTAAGAATAATTTTTTTAATTTTTTATTTTTTTATTTTTTGTTTTTTGAGACAGGGTTTCTCTGTGTAGCCTTGGCTTTCCTGGAACTCACTCTGTAGACCAGGCTGGCCTCAAACTCAGAAATCCGCCTGCCTCTGCCTCCCAAGTGCTGGGTTTAAAGGCGTGCGCCACCACCACCCACAGGAGTCCACTCTTAACACGCAGCTGCTGAGCTGAGTTCTGAGGCACATGAAGGCCTTGTGGTGCTTTACTCCATCATGCGGCACTGTAGTCTGCGCCCTCTTACTTGACATGGGAGACTCGACCTTGAGTTTGCTCATTGAGTCTTCTGGGTTTTCACACTCTCTTGGCCACCTGCTTGGTTGCTTTGTGTGTTTGTGTGTTTGTTTTTAAATCAGTACATGTGGCATTTCATAGCTTAGTAAACTCAAAGCTCTGTGTAAATGCTATTGTAAAGCCCCTTAAGTTTTATAAGGAGATCTCTGGCTTTGTCCACACAGGTTTGGTCCAGCTCACTGGCCACAGGGGCCAGCCTGCCATCTTGTTTTCTGCCCCAAGGTCTTCGAAACCCTGAGGATATTAGGCTGTTGCAGATCAATGTGTCACTCTCCTCTTTCTAACACAAAATCAAAGTTGTTTCCTGAAAGTTGGGTGTTGTCTCTCCAAACAGTACTTTGGGAGCTAGACTGTTGTCTTGATGTGTCTCAGGCAGTGTGTGCTTGCCATTCTGCCACTCTCTCTGGTTGTGTGCTAACACACTGTCAAAATAGCTAGTGCAAACCCAGAGCTCCTCACGGTTGTGTTTGCTTGTTTTTTTTTTTTTTTTTACAGTTCCAAATACTTTGAAGAAAACGGATGACTTTGCGACATTGAATGTGCCAGCTGTGGACCTAGACCACAAGTTTCGATGCAAGGTTGTGGACTGTTTGAAATTTTTCCGCAAGGCTAAATTGCTGCACTATCATATGAAGTATTTCCATGGGATGGAGAAATCACCGGAGCCAGAGGAGGGCCCAGGGAAGGCGCATGTACAGACTCGGGGCTCTGCAGTACCTGATAAGGCCAGCCAGGAGAACCTAACCAGGAAGCGGGTCTCTGCTAGCTCCCCAAGTGAGTATCGTGGTTCTGTAGAATGTCCTAGGAGGGCCCTGACGTTTCTGAGCTGGAAACCTCCAGTAGGTTGATGGTCCAGTTGAGGAAGTGGCTCTTGGTAGTAACATTATGGAACAAAAGCCCGCTTGGAGGAAGCAAGCTCTGCCCCTCAATGTGACATTGAGAGGGTTACTGCTAAAGGTCGTGGCATTCCTGGGATGAGTAGGAGCTCTGAAATCAGAAGTTGGCCCAGAACAGATGGTTGCCTCTTAGAGCCATGTCCCAACCCGTTCCTGTCAGGAGGACAAAAGCTCACTAAAAAGCATACTTAATTCTGTCTGTTCCTAGGTGCAGGTGTGAACCCTCTAACCTTTCATTGCAGTTCAAGCTGCTTTGTACAGAAACCACAGGGCACCCACACAGCCACCACAGAATCTTTGAGCTTGCATCTAAAACTAAAGAAGTTGAAAATTATGTTTCCAAGGGTATTTCAGAATGATTATTACCTTTGCAATAAATTACTTTATTTTTGAGACAGAGTGTTATTTATTCCAGGCTGGTGTAGGTATTGAGAATGATCTTGAACTCCAAATCCTTCCATCTCTGCCTCCAAAGTGCTGGGATTACAGGAGCATACTGCTATAGCCATCAAATTTCCACTAAACTCTACAATCTTCTAAGGTTATTTGCATCTGAGATTGTAATATCGATACATAGGTTTAATTTGTTTTGGTTAGATGTTTTGTACTAAAGTGTGTATGTATTGAGTTAGGAGGATGGCTTAGTGGGTAAAACTCTTTTCATTGTGCACATGAAAACTTGAATACCTAGCACCAATGTGAAAAAGCATGGTGCAATGGCTATGTCTCCAGCCATCATCATAAGATGATGATCCATGGTACGGTGGGGCAGGGCTGTGGGTCTAAGATCTCTGGCAGTGAGAAAGCAGGCTTTAGTTATATCAGGGCTACGTTTGATCATGCATGTTGTGTACTACCAAGAATCTGAAACGTGTGTAGTGCACTGTTTTTAAGTAACCACAATTTTAAAAATGAGAAAATAAATTGTGGTTTTAATAGTATATTTATATTTAGTATATCCAAAATGGTCTTGTAGCACCTTGTAGCAATTTTGTCAATGACAAACCATGTATACAACCATAGCATTATAAAAAATCATGTTGTCCGATGACATTGCAGCCATCGTAGTTTGTGCAAGCACAATCTGCAATACCTGGGCAGTAAAATTACCTCAGCATAGTTTCTCAGGACATACCTGTGTTGTTGACATATGACTTAACCATTTTAGTGTGTGTTCAACATAAAAATCATGACCTCTCTATTTTGTATGCTTTTCCTAGAAGTCAATCTTTAAAAAACAAGATGTGTGGGCTGGAGAGATGGCTCAGTGGTTAAGAACACTGACTGCTCTTCCAAGGTCCTGAGTTCAAATCCCAGCACCCATACTGTGGCTCACAACCATTTGTAATGAGGCTGGATGCCCTCTTCTGGAGTGTCTGAAAACAGCTACAGTGTACTTACATATATAATAAATAAATTTTTTAAATTATTTAAAAAAAAAACATGATGTGTTTTCTACTTAATAATCACAAGTCAATACAAACTAGCCTTGCATTTTAGGCACCCAGTAGCTGTGGCTAATGGTATTCAGCTTATTGGCCTGTGTGGATCTATTTCCCTTCAGCTGCTTTTGTACTTGGTGAGACTAACAGCTAAGTTAGAATGAGCAGCTCAAGGAAGATCAGGTGTGGGGACCTCTAGGAAGAGAGGAGCTGTGTGAGCTACAGCTCACCCTTCTACTGCCTTTACCTCAGTCTTGCTTAAGCCCCGTCGGGGAATGGCTAGTTTTCAGAGAGGACTTGCATAAACCGGATTGTAGACTGAGGACCAGAATCGTGTGTCTGCTCTTATAAAACAGAGCTCACCACAGGGAAAGTGGCTTATTGAGCAGAGGAGCAGAATTCTGGAATCCGCCTGTTCACTTTGCAAGGATTTATTGCCATGCCTAGTGCCTAGCAAAGGAGACCAAGGTCAAAGCCCTCTGCTGGGAAGTGCTTATGGTTGTGGGTACTCTGGAACAAAGAATGGAAGGCTGATTCATTGCTCTTGTTTAAGAGGTGTTTGATACATTTGGCAACAAACACTGACCTTTTTTGGAGACACAAACACTGACCTTTTTTGGAGACCAGATCTCACTGTGCAGTGCTGACCAGCCTGGACCTTTCTCTCTAGACCATGTTGATCTTGAATTTACAGAGATCTGCCTGTCTCTGCTGGGATCCAAGGTGTGTATCATTGTCTCTGGCCAAACACTGATATTAATGCTCTTTAAAGGAAGAGAGGAGACCTGCATAGTGATGGCACACACTTTTAATGCCAGCAGTCATGAGACAGAGACTGGCAGATCTCTCTGAGTTTGAAGCCAGCCTGGTCTACAGAGCTAGTTTAGGCCAGGGTACACAGAGAAACCTGTCTTAAAAACTCAAAAAAAAAAAAAAAAAAAAAAAGACAGGTGTGTCCCTGCCAGCACAAACAATGCTGATGACTGTAGAAAATAACACTGCGGTGCACAAAGGTTCATTTGGTCTAAAGCCATGGTTTTCCCAGGGTAGGAATGTGTGCAGTGGAGACTGGCAATAGGTAAGTAAGCACAGCAGACAGCAGCTTTCCCCTCTTTCCATGATACTCTCCATGAGAGCGTGGTAGGCTGGTGATATGGTTGTGTGTGTAAAGGCACTCTCTGCAAAGCCATTGGCAGGAGTTCAGTCCTGGGGACTCTACAGTAGGAAAGAATGAGGTACTTCCACATGTGTGCCACATGTGTACCAGCATTTCTCTCCCACAATTCTAGATGTAGGGAATTCTTGGGTTAAGATGTCCCTAGTGTGGTTCTAGTGAAGGATCTCCTCCCTGCATCCTCACATGCATCTCTGGTTCCTTCTTAGAAGGGCACTAATCCCATCAGGAAGTTGCTACCCTCATGATTTCGGATGCTTCTCAGAAGTTCCTTGTCCAGATACCATCACACTGCACCTGGGAATGTGAAAATAAACATTTCAGCCAGGCATGGTGGTGCTCACCTTCAGCCATTCATGGTGGTGCTCACCAGCTTTCAGGAGGCAGAAGACAGGTGGATTTCTGAGTTCTAGACCAGCCTGGTATATAGAGTGAGTTCCATGACAGCCAGGCCTACACAAAGAAACCCTGTCTTGAAGGGGAAAAAATTAAGGGTTGGGGAAATAACATGCAGTACACACACAAAACCCTGTGTCCAATCCTCAGCACTGTTAGAAAAAAAATGGCAGTTTTAAGGATGAGAGAATGAGAGGTAGCATGTAGCTCAGGTATGCCAACGTCACACAGTGCTCCTTCTTACTCCAGTGGAGAGAGCGTGCTGTCTACAAATCTGTTAGGCTGCATTCATAGCTGTCCTATGATGCCCATGGCTAAGCACCACAGGCTGGACCACATGCTGGATATTGTCCAGTAGTGGAAGAGTAGAGACTCCAGTGGCACCGTGTCCATTTATGCAGCATGGATAAATTGAAGGGAGAAGTCTGTGCTGCACAACTGGGTAGAAGATAGGGGTCACATTATACTTCCCGTGTAGGGACCAGTGTTACAGAGCTCATGTCCCAAGACTTCTAGAAGATAGATTGCAGTTAGGGTTCCACATATGGTCTAATAATAAAGAAGTGGAGACATCTATGTAGTTAGTTTAAGGTTGTTGGCCTTTTTGCTGAGGCAGTCTCTCAGCTAGCTTCTAACTTAATCCAACCTGCCTGCCATTGCCTCCCTCCATGCTCTATCCATTGCCTCCCTCCATGCTCTA